>JADRCD010162476.1:7565-29836 GCA_019843815.1 Montemys delectorum
AGAGAGAGAGAGAGAGAGAGAGAGAGAGAGAGAGAGAGAGAGAGAGATATGTTTAAAGAGTGATAAGTTAGCTGCTGCAAGATTTTTTCAATTCTTCTTCATATATTTCTCTAAATACACTCAGTTTATACTCTCTTACTATACTCAGTTTTATTTACACCAAAATTTGCTTTATTTTTACTGTTCTATATTTACTTGTATATAAATATATTTATGAAAAATTTTGGCCTATCACTCGTGTTTGAACTTTGGACTTTCATTTTGGAAGTTTTAGTTTGATTAAAATTTATTTAGTGAGTAAAGTTTGTCAGTGAACCTTACTTTTCTCTTTCACTTTTTGTTGCATTTGTTTGTTTGTTTGTTTGTTTGTTTAAGTGTTTCACTTTCTCTCAGCTTGTTTCTTTGTCTATGAGTCTGTCTGTGGAGGTTAGAAGTCAACATTTCAGTGTCTGTTCTTTCCTTCAATCAATCAGCAATGGAGAATAAAGTTTGGGTTGTCAAATTTGGCACTAAGCATCCTCCCTGGCTGTAGAATCTCAGTAGTCCTTCTTTACATTTTTAAAGAAATGTTTAGCATGTATAAAATTCTAGGTTGAAAATGGCCTTTTCCTGTCAAGTTAAAAGTATTATCTATCATCTGCATTCCACAATGAGCGTTTAATTACTGTGAATCTATCTTGTGTATTTTTATGACTCTTTGTTCCTATTTCTGTTTTGGTTACTTAGCTCTATTATAGTAAAATAGTTGCTACAAGTCTCTGTTTTTCATCCCAGTGCATTTGGAAGCCTTTGTATGTGAAATATAATGTGTTTCAACACTCTAGAAGCATTTTCCATTGCACGTCTGTTTTTGACTTCTCTTGACGCTCTTGCCTCCTGAAGTTCTAAATGGATCTAAGTGGCCTTGTAGCCTCAACCTGCCTCTTTTATACACTTGGTCATCTCTGGACCACAATGATCTTCTTCATCTAATTTATTCTCTGCAGCCTACTCTGCAACTTTAAATCATTCTACTGGATTTTTAAAGCCAGTTATATGTATTTCACCTTGTAAATTATCTGATTGCAGTGTACTTTGTCTGAGGCACTCTAGCATCATGCTCACATATCAAGTCTACTGAAACACAACTTCTGAATTTGGCTCTGTAATTCCTTCATCGGGGATGTCTTGTATTTACTTATTTCTCTGACATCTGCTGGCATCTTTCTTGAAACTTTCCTTTCTTTTCTTTTCTACAACTAACTTGTATCTGAAGTATTTATCTGGAAATCAGTTGAGGGCCTTATTGAAGTTGATTTATTTGAATGAAAAGTTACCATTCTTTTTATAGTTACAGGTGGAATGCTCCAATAGGGACCTATTTGAATACCTCTCACGTGCATAGCCTAGGAGTTGGAACAAAATGAGTTCAACAATTCCAGCATGTTAACTATTAACATTTGGGGAAGTTTCTTTTGTTTGTTAATTTTCTATTTCTATCTTTGTGCAATGGCAAAGTAAAAAGTTACAAATTCCTTCCCCATAGTTTCTGTGTCTACTTTCCTTCAAATCTTACATAGAGTTGTTGCCTTCAGATCCAAGCTTTACAGAGAGTCTTCTAATACACTCCCGACACGGTGATTCTCTGCCTTTGTTTCCTGTGTACTACACCTTGTCAAAGCCCAAGATGAAGCATAGAAAGATTTGGAGACACAAAGAGTTTGATAAAGCTGCCTTTAGTGATCAATAAGCATCTAAGATTTATAATTGCTTTCACTCAAATTTTTACCTCTGTGAGTGCATTGTATTAACAATGACTGAAATAACTACATGTGTATGTATGCATGTTTTCTTAAAACAAATATATTTTGTTACTTTATGGGAATTTAAAAAATGATTTTGCTAGTAGAATCATTAACATTGTAATATTAACTATACGGATAGAAACAAAACCCCAGGGGAGTTTGGTGTCAATACTTAAGCATCATTGTATTTCTACCAAAGAAGATTATTTATACCTAGAATGAACATCTATTTTTTATTTTTTAATCAAAAGTGTAACTAATGTAATACTTGATTAAGAGGAATTGGCTTAGGTTAATTTCTAATTACATAGAGAAAAATTATGTATGCAAACAATTAATATACTAACATTAGTTTCTAGCACATGTGAATGAAAAGGTATACCCCATATGATTGTAAGTAGTCTTCTAAACTAAAGGTTAATGATAATGTATCATGGAATTGATGATGGATTTTTCCCACTCAGAGTTTATAACTGGTCAGGATAGGAGCCTCATATTCTCCATTTTCCTGTCTTCTGCTACCCATGTAAAACTTATACAAAGTGAATCTTTTCTATCAAATACTATAAAAGCTGTCATTAGGACAAAAATTTAAATCTTTTTGCATTCTCCATTTTGTAAGAATTTTATGCAAATGTTTATCCTCTCTCCTAGTAAAATGTATATAAAAAAGGCTCCTGCTAGAGTCCAGTAACTTGATGGACTGGAATTGCAACCCTTTTCTTTTCTCCTTGGAGCACTGACCCCTTTTCCATACCTTAATTTTTCTGCACCAATTCTTTTCAGACTTGTATATCAGATAAAACTATGAGGTCAGACCTCAGCCACTGGCGAAAATATAATTCCACTACCCAAGTTCAAATAAAAAAAAATAAATCTTACAAAGCACTGAATTTCTTAAAACATACCAAATTTCTCACTCACTAATTTTAAATTTTGGAAATTTGTGTTTGTGTGTGTGTGTGTGTGTGTGTGTGTGTGCATGCCTGTATATGTAAGTGTACTTGCATGTAGAGAGCATGGGTCAATAACATTTTTTCTTTTATTATAATCCACTTTACCTGTTCAAACAAGATATTTCCCTAAATCTGGAGCTTATTGATTTGGCTAACCTAAGTGAGCCCTGAGAATCCTCCTGATGCCTCTTCCTCAGTGCCATGGTTCCAGGCATGTGGCATCATATTTGCTGGTTATGTGGATGCTTTGGATCCCAACATAGTTTCTTTTCTTTGTGAAAAAACAATTTTACCCATTGAAATATCTCACTAGCCCCAGGAAAACTGTCTTAATCATCAGATAGTCTGTTGTTAATCTTTGAAATAATCTTGTATTATTAAGAACAAATTGAATTGTTGGCCTTGTGCACATCAGAGCACCTCAAAACATAACAACAAAGTTTAATCCCAAATTGGTGAATTATATTGTTTCTCCCAGTGGTAGTTTTCCGTTTTGTTTTTATTGTTTGCTTTTAATCTAGTAAAGAATTCACTGTTCCGGAATTCTGGAGAAGAGACAGTTATTGCCAATGGCAGTATAGAAGTAAAGATAATTTCAGACAACAGCAGGCTTTCCTGCACATTCTTTTCCATTTCATTAATAACATGGTCCATAAAGAGACATGCTTTGCGAAGCTGAAAGTGAAAATAGGAATTCTTCAGAAAGAGGAGACATCTGTGCAGATGATTAACATTTTAGATAAAGCATTCTCCGTTCTCACTAAGGTTTTAACTGAGAGGCTGAGATGCGGCAATGATGAGCAGCTTCAGCGATTGGCCAGACAGTTGTTTGTTTGCTTGTTTATTTGTTTGTTTTCTTTTGTTTTGTTTTAAACCATAACCTATACTACATATGTGTTTTGTGTTTAATCACTGTATTGAAAAGAGTATATTTTTAAAATATCTCTGATCTGCATTGAGAATGTTTAAGCTGGCATGATCTTAGTGATGTCTGTTAGATGTCAGACCCTTGTACATAAGGATAATCAATTATATTAATCATTTCCCTCATAGAAGAGTCCATCCACAGAAAGTCTATTACATTTACATATGTGTTACTGTTAGGATCAAAGCCCCATGCTCACCCCACTTCCAAACAGCAGAACTGATGTTATTGACTTAAACAGAAGGATGCTAAGAGCAGAAACTGAAAGAATGTGATTGGATAAATAAGCCTAATGGAGAGTTGCCATTTACTAGAAAAGCATCTACTTCCAGGTCATTTTGAACACATTGTATCAGCTCAAACACTCTTGCTCTCATATAAAATATACTTGACTTCTGACCATTTTGCTCTTCTCTTTTTCCTCTGAGAAATAACTTTGACAGTTTGAACCCTTCTATAAGCCTTTCTTTCTATGCATGGACATCCAATTTGGTGATTTTACTTCCACCTTGTTTTCAGTTACTGACTAAATTCAACCACTTCCCTTTCTAGACACTCACCACCTATTATACTCTCATTTCAACAAAACCCTCCTGCTTCGACCCTCTCATCGGTTCATCCCCATTGACAACACAGAATATTGTAAAAAGAATGTCTTCTTCATGGTCCTCTGTCAAATGTCTTGCATGAGAGCTCCCCACAGTGAGAGTCACAGCCTGTGCCTATGAGCCCTGGCATATGGACCAGTCTGCTCTTACCTCGAACTACTAATTCTTTTTTTTTTTATATTAGATATTTTCTTTATTTACATGTAAAATTTTCCTTTCCCAGGTTCCCCTCCAAAAAATAAACAAACAAAAACAACAAGAACAAACCCCTTTTGCCTCCCCCCTCCCAATGCCTGCCACCACTTGATAATTCTTTTTTATCTGCCCAGTAGTGTTGCCCTCCTCGCTGCTTTTTGCATATTCCAGGCCTCTCACCCCAACCTCAGTTCCTTTAGATGCATCTTTCCTGGAACCTTCTTTCCTCCAGGCTTCCTATTCATGTTCCTTGGGTATTTGTGCAAATATTAGCTTTTCAATGAGGACTTCCATTTAAAATTCAATGCCATTCACTATAGCAGGTGTTACAAAACAGGATAAAATTTATTTCTTTAACTGGCTTCATATTTCCCCTCACTATAATTCTGTCAGGATCATGGTCTTTATGTTACATTCTTCTCAGTGTTATTATGGAATAACAGTTCAATAGCAAACTCTCAATCAATTCTTGAATGTGTAAGTAAATGAAGAGTCTCTCATATATCAAATAATTTGCCAAAAGACACATTGATTCCTACCACTAAGAGCTCATGGAAATTTAGTAGGTATGAACAAGATAGAACCCCAGACCAAGCTTAATATTCCTTTTTTTGTTTCAAAATAATGACTTCAATATTCATATACGTTATTTAGATTTGACAACAGTTGCTTACATTTTAAATTAATAGCATTATTTTTACCTAGTGATAATTTTCAAAGAAAATCAAGTATTTTCAGAGTCAAGTTGTTTCTTCCCTTTTCATCTCTTTCTTCTTTGAGTTTAAGTTTCTGATTTAAATTAAAAACAAAATAAATTAAAGAAAACAATTCTTTCATTAAAGATTATTAAATTCAAACCCAGGTTGGAAAGAGTTATCAACAGCTTGATTACAGACTGCTTTTAGGAAACAAATTAACATTGGTATTTTTCCTCTCATTAGTCTGATTGACTTTCCTGCAATATCTGTGACACTAACTCCTTAGCAATTCCTCACTATTAAGAGAGAAAATGCGTGTTTCTTTCTTTCTATTCCTTTTTAAATATTTATTTATTTATGTATTTATTTATTTATTTATTTGCCCTTCCCCCTCAGTCAACCCTCCTCTAGTTTGTCATCCTATTCCTCATACCCCCGTCTCCTAGAAGATGCTCCCCCACCACTTGGCATCCCCTTTCCATGGGGCCTCCTGAGTTTCCTTTCTCAGACTTGGGTTTCAGGGATGGTCACAATGGAGACACAAGAAGACTTTCAATCATTTATGTAGTCTATCCTCAAGCTAAGAAGAGACATTGTCATCATGACATCACTAGAACCTGAACCCTTGGAAGGGCAATGCATGATAATGCTATAGGACTTTGAGGTGGCTGTGATTTGAATGTAACACTAAATGTACCTGAAATGTAATCCTTTTCACATGTTGACTTCCTAACTCTAGCATCATGTTTTCCCTAGTTTGGATGACTAGTTTAGAGACACCACATACAAATATCACAACACACACACACACACACACACTCACACACACTCACATACACACTCACACACATACGCACATAGGTTTACCATCCTTAACAATGTATATTTCATGAATAATATCTTATCATATATTAAATATAATTGGATTCATTTTGACATTTTGATATGTGCATGTAGAATGTCTTGAATATTTTATTCACAATAACAGATGTAAAATATAAACAAGATGGAATTATTTAAAGTACTTGAATTAGTAGGATTAATTTTAAGGAAAAATATGTTACCTTGATCTTACTTTTCTAATGTGTTTCTAAACAGTGACTGTTCTGTATCCTTGCACCAAGCAATCATTTCTTACTGATTTAAATGTTTAGACAAATCAAGACTCTTGATGCAACAATTAATAGCATGTTCTATACCTTTCTGCCTCCAATTAAACCTTGACATCTCATGTATGGCATCAAAAGAGAGTCCTGCCTCAAATATTAGCTAGCCTTGTGGGATAAATACGGAAAAAAAGGACCACTGTTTCAGATCATAAGAAGCAGAATTCTCAGTGAAATGTGTAACAGATGAGTTTTAATGACTGTTGTCCATTTGCAGAAAAAAACAAAGGGCAAACAAACTATGCGTCAAAGGTAAGAGATGAGCAAGTGGCTCTGGTGGTGCTGTGTAGACAGATTTGGAGGGCCCAGGGAATGACTGACTTATATATCACCCACAGGAGTTTCTAGTTGAAAAGCTAATGGCAACTGTAATCCATCAACTAAAATTAAAACCAGTGTGAATAAAACATCTTTTCAATTTGTCATCAGAAATATCACTTAACTTCTCTATTTTTTCATTCCTTACACAACTCTACTTATTTTAGACACAGAAATACTTACAAAAAATATTTGAAGATGGATATCATAAAAAAGAAAGTAAAACATCATTTGCAAAGTGTAGAAATATGAGAGCAGAGAGTTAAGCTGGAAAATAATACAATCAACTTCCATTTAGTATATACTAAAATATCATTTTTAAATAATTAACCTGACTTTGTACACACAAAATACTTGTTTATATTGGATATAATGTGCAACTATCATAAAAACATTCATTTGAAAATAATAAATCCTTTAGTTTGTATATAGGAAGAGAAAGTTGTTTATTTTCCTCCAGTCACATGCAAATTTATTAAACCAGAATGCATAGCAGTTGATATTGATCTCAGCTTCTAGGTAATTGGAACCTGACTCCCAAGGCAGGCATGTCACAATCTGCAAATACTGTTGATCATCAAATTGGACAAGACTGTTTCATTGCAAATCACCGAGTCTAAAATATTCATAGTACCAAGGTTTCAATCAGCACCATGGAACACATTTCCACAAAGTGGAAGACCTGGCCTCACCTATTTCCCAACAGGTTTGATTCCCAAACACTTTTCCCCCTTTGAGGCTTTTTTTTGTTTTTTGTTTTTGTTTTTCTTCCTAAGATCAATGTGGTACAACCTATGGGAAATATTCCACACTTCTAGGATAGACTTGTTTTTTGTTACTTTTTAAAAGCTAGCATATAATTTGATGGCTCTATTATGTCATTTTAACTGTACTTATTTGTTCTCCACCCCTGTTCCTTCACTGGTCCCTCCCTTGCCTTCTGAGGACTTGCTTCCTCCCCACAGAAAGTCCTTCCTTCTGCATTCAGGTATATGGATTCTTTTGCCTTTCCATCCCAGATCTCATTCTCCCTTCCCTGTTTTCACATTATTTCTGACATACATATTATACACCTAGTTAAATCTTGTCTATATTTCACAGAACAGATAGCATGATATTGATCTTTCTAGTCTTATATTTATTTGGTACAATAATGTCTGGTACCATTCATTTTCTTACAAATATAATTTTATTTTTCTTTAAACCTAAATAAAATTATACTGTATATTTGTACCATTTCTTTTCTTTATTAGATCAAATGGTGATAGACATTTAGGTTGATTTTTTTTGGTTATTATAAACATTAAACATGAATTAATCTACTTGCTACTTAATTGGGGAAGGATGTATTTAAGGTCATGTTATAAAAGAATAGTAGTTATAAAGCAAATCAAATGTATATCTGTATATCTATAAATATATGTAAGCATAAACATTGATGAAATATGCTTACATAAATGTGCACATATAATATATAACAAAGTCATCCCATACCTCAATGGATTTTTCAATCCTAAATTATTAGATTTCTTTATGTTCATAAATACATTATATTTTTATATTTATAGAAAGGAAAATTTCTCTATTGAAACATTAGTAGCCCCTCAAATGAAGGCTATTCCAACTCAGAAGTCTCAGCACTGGTCGGGGCATCATTCTCTGTTTAGTGGTGTTTGATCTACAGTTTTAAATAAGCTTGGAAAAAAACTGATAGGACATCTTTAATTAAACTCACATTCCTGGATAAATAATAGTCTGTCCTCTCTTTTATTCTGTAACAGTAACCCAGATAACTTGACAGTCTTAATCATTTCAGCTGTTTGTACCTTCATTTGTGTCGTATTTCAGTCAAGACATTTAGTGGTGTTTATCTAAATTACTGTATCTGTTTTCTTATCAAACATTCAAAGCTGTAATGGAGAAAGTAATTTCTAGTGCAAAATAGAATATCTCCTGAGCCCAGACACCAGGAGCACTATTGGATCAGGATGAAAAGTCACCTGTCACTAACAGATATTTGTCTTTGTAATGAGCTGAGGCAAAAAGGAACTAGAGCTGTAATAAAATTATGGAAATCTGATATTATTACAAAATCCAAAATCTGAAAGCACACATAAACTCTGGCGCTTAGCTGAAAGTGAGCATTGTTTATTCAGCTATGTCTTGAGATGTGTTAAGTCTGTGTTTTGGGTAAGATGTAAGTACAATCCAAGCAGAACTAAACATTCTTGTGTTACTAAAATACCATCATATGTATGGATTGCTTTACAGAAGCAATTTTGTCACTTACAACAATATTCCTTTATATAGCATCGCTCTGCTATTATGTTTAGAACTGCTGTTATGATGAGTGGTGTTAATAGCACTGGATATAATGATACCTTTTTGAACATAAATATTCAAAGGGACATTCATGCCAAATTTATCCATTTTAAAAAAGTAGATTTTTTTTCAGCATGCACTCTATATTGTTCCCTAGTAGCCTACATACCTTCAGATCTCAGCATAAAAGCTAACATTTATACTTTGCCAAAACAGCTTCCTGAATCTAGAAATTGTCTTTTATAGACAGCAGGGACTGGACCTTTTACCACCAGCCAGCTTCTCACAGGCATCCTTTTTGCCTTCTGAAGCCCTGCACCACAACTCTAGCCTTGGGCTATACTTTAAACACTTTCCATATTCTCCTTCTGGAGCATTCCCTCTGCTTCAGATCTTTCTAAACATTTTCTTTCTACTTCATGGAGCACATCTGTTACCTTACCTACTATCTTCTAATCTTTTCTTCAGGTGTAAGACTTCATTATTTTATCGGCTCCTATGCCTGACCCTCACAGACACTGAACTCAGTAATTTCCAGTTCCATGGAATCCCACTAGCAGGCAATCACCAGTGAAGAGCATCTTTGGCAGCATGATGATTGTGCAGAGTTACTTCACTGAAGATTTCGTTATAACTCAAACTAAGGAGGATGATATGGTTTATCTCCTTGAGAGAAATAAGAATAAAGACACGTTTTTGGGCAGTGAGGAGAAAGAAACCTGATATGATGTTAATGCACATCCTTTAACATCAACTTAAGTTAATATTATTGATGACAACTGACATCCGAGACCACACACATGGAGAAATGAACAAGGAATGGTGCCCTTTAAAAAAACAAAGTAGTTGACTCATAGATATCATTTTTAGTCCTTGAACCATTGTTTATTTATTTGTCAGGTTAATTAACTGCCCCTCTCTACTTTCTTAGTTCATGAACTGGTAACTTAGTAGTTGCAATGATATCAACAAAATAGAGAAAAAGGGAATAACACAATAAAGCAAGGGAAGGAAACAAAGGAAAAGAATTCAAACAAAATTTCTTGTGTGGATGTAAATTTGAGAAATACTCCAAGGTAGATATTAGTAAATCAAGCTGAATTTGATAATGTGTTAAGAATATGAGTCCTGTATTACTCTTACTTTCTATACGGTCAGAGTGATGAGCCTGAACTAATATTTACATATAATGGTATTTTCGATGTGCCAAATCAGGATTCAGATGACTTAAATTGCTCTAACCCTTTCCCAATGACATACTGGAACCTGGCCTTCTACTTGTGGTGCAATTATGCTGTAAGCAGGGTAGAAAATAGGCTGCCAACTGGAACCTGCTGCTGCCTACTGCTCTCCCATTTACTAGATATATGACTTTGAGGAATAACATAGCCTATTTGGGACTTGATATCTGTCATATATTAAGTGAGATAATCAGTCTTTCTGGAAACATGGTTCAGTAGATGTGTAAGGTTGCTTGTAGCCAAGCTGATGACCTGAATTTAACCTCCCAGGACATGATAATGGGCAAGAACTGACCAACCTCTACATGTATAGCCAATAAAAACATAATAATAACAGCACCAATTTCAGACAATTATTGGGATGATAAAGCATGGGAAATATAAATGAAATGACCAATTTATGATTATCATGAATATACGTCATCTTTGTAGTAAAACTTTTCAGTAGAAGAGTCTCTGATCTTTGCCCAGGTAACCTTGCACAAATGTTGATCTTATCCAGCTCTTTGAAGGCTGAACCAAGATTGTCAGAATTACTTTGATTATTATTCTTTTCATACACTGTGGGCCTGTGGTCCCGATGCTGCTGCTGAGGCTATAGCTCTCTCTGCTGAGACCTGTGTCTCTCTGCTGCTGATGCCTGGTGCTGGGCGGCTAATCACTTAAAAGCAGGCAATGCATATTCGTGAGATATTTTATTGTAGGAAAGAGAAGAGAGGCTGGCCACATGGAGAGAAAGAAATGAGAGAAAGGAGAGGAGAAGAAAAGGAGAGAGAGAGAGGGCAAGAAAGGAAGAGAGTGAGAGGAAGAGAGCAAGAAAGCAGGAGAGCAAGAGAAGAGAGCAAGAGAGGAAGAAGGCAAGAGAAGACAAAGAGTAAGAGAGGGAGAAAGGAAGCAAGAGAGAGAGGCGGGGGCAAACCACCCCTTATATTGTGTTAGACGTGGCTATCTGTCTCTGTGGTGGGCCATGACTGGCTGTGGTCAGATGACTGGGGATAGGGTCCAGCTAGAATGCTGGGTGCTTAGGTCATTGTCTAAGTGACAGAGCACACATCTCCTGCAGGGGCAGCTGTGGTGGAGTTGGGACTGAAAGATGAGTCAGGGTCCCAGGAGTTATGGCGGAACACCTTCCATCCCTTGCAGGCAGAGATATTGCCAACTGGGTCACCAGAGTTCCAGACTTATATTGAATTGGGCCCAGGCTGTCTGAACAGACCACTGTCCTACAATACACTGTTGGGGCAGCAAGGGGAGGGTATGCAGGGAAGCGACCATTCCCCATAGGAATCACAACTGGCAGCAAAACAAATCATGAAGAGGTGAGAAGAAAAGCTTAGTGCACTTATAGTTGGTCAGTAAGACTGAATCAAACCCTCTAATGTCTACTCCCATGGTTCCAGTGTCTCCCACATTTAAACAGAGTAAATCTTTGGGGAAAAAATGTCTCTCTGTAACATTTCTGGTAACAAAGCTTCATGGATGGTTGCATCAAAATTTTCCTTCCAGAATGCCCTACTATAGCAAAGTACCCAAGACTTTATCATAAGAATGAATTCTACTGGCTGTGAAACAGTAGTCATAGATAGGACCAGAAATATAATTTGTAATAAGCATAAGAATGGACTCTACTAATGAAGGATGTAAAGTTCGTGAGGCTTCTTTCAAAAGGGTGAGTTCTGTTCACTGAGAGACAAGATTCTGGATTTGGGCCTAAACCTTTATCAGAATTTGGGGAAATTCAGCTCCTAATAGAAAAATAAAGGATGACCAGCTTGTTTTACCACTTGGCATGCTACATGATCAGGCACCACTCTCCCTTCTATTGAAGAAAGTAAAGCAGGCCTGTGTACTTAAAAATTCTGGTTTCTCAAATGCTTACTCTAAGCTGTGCTTCCTACAATTCTTTCTTGTTCCTTTTTTCCTGCTCTCCAACTCCTCCCAACTCTACTAACACAATTTTTGTGTTCTGTCTCTGTCTCTCATAAACAAAAACCAACTGACAAACCAAATGAACAAAGGACCTATTTTTGAAAAATGTCAAAAAAAAAAAAAAGCAGAAAAGCACACATGTAAAAAAAATGCAGTCTGTTTTATGTTGGCCAACTATGCCTGTGCTGGAACCTGCCCTGGAATATGGCTAATACTTAATGAAACTTCACTGGAAAAAAAACCTGATTTTCCCTTTCTCAACAGGTATCAAGTACATATTGCTTATTGCTTAGCTAGAAGAGCTTGTGTCTACTTTGCCTTCGACACCATGCATGTTTCTCTCTGGTTTAAATCTATGCAGGTCTTTTGCATGCTACCGTAGCCTCTGTAAGTTCCTACATGTCTCAGTTCTATTGTGCCTGGAGGATATTTTTTCCTTGGAATCATCTACTTCCTCTAGCACATATATTCCTTTCATCTCTTCCAAATAGTTCTCAGAGGTTTGAGAGAGGCTTTGATAAAGACATACCATTTAAGACTGAGTAGTCTAAAGTCTTTCATTATCTGCATATTGACCCGTTGTTGGTCTCTGTGTTAACTAACATCTACTGCAAGAAGAAATTTCTCTGCTGAGGTATGGATGGTGTAATAATCTCTAAGAGTACTCATACATCATTGGAAGTAACTTTATGCTCTTTCCTTTTTTATTATTATGAATTAATTACTTTCTTTATTTACATCCAAAATGTTGCTCCTCTTCCTGGTACCCACGCACCAAGTTCTTACTCCCATCTCCCCTCCCATTTGCCTCTGAGAGGGTGCCCCTCCAGGGGTATTCCTATACCCTGGGGCATCAAGTCTCTACAGGATCAGGCACATTCTCATGCACTAAGGCCAAACAAGGCAGCCTTCTGCTACATATGTGCCCTTGGGCTTCGCTAAAGCTCATTTATACTCTTTGGTTGGTGACTCAGTCCCTGGCAGCTTCCAGGAATCCATGTTACTCAATGCTTTTGTCTTCCTAAGGTATTGTCATCCCCTTTACTTCCTTCAATCCTTCCCCTAACTCTACCATAGGGGTACCTGAGATCCTTCCAGTGCTTGGCTGTGAGTGTCTGCATCTGTCTCACTCAGCTGCCGGATAGAGCCTCTCAGATTAGAGCCATGTTAGCCTCCTTACTGCAAGTACAACATAACATAAGTAATAGTGTCAAAGATTGGTGCCCATCCATGGGATGGAACCCAAGTTGATCTGGTCATTGGTCAGTCATTCCTTCAGTTTGTGTTCCATTTTTTCCCTGCCTTTCTTTTACGCAGTAGCAATTTTGGGTCAAAAGTTTTGTGGGTGGGTTGATATCCCCAACCATTTATGGAGGTTCTGTCTGATTACTGGAGGTGGTCTCTTCAGGTTCCATCCCCTCACTATTGGGCATTTTGGCTAAGGTCACCACATTGAGTCCAGGGAGCCTCCCCAATCACAAGTTTCTGGGACTTTCTAGAGCTTTTCCCCTCAACCCCCACCTCTGGCAGCTGCAATATTATCATTAATTTTTTTTTTGGTTTTCTGCCTTTCTCTCTCCTGTCTCCCCCATAGCTGATCCTGCCCCCTATTCTACTACCCATTCTCTCTTCCACAAAGTACACTTCCTCCCTTTGCCTCCTGTGATTAATTGTGTCTCCCCTTCTAAGTCAGAATGAAGCATCCTTACTTGGCCCTTCCTTTTTGTTTAACTTCTTATGGTCTGTGGCATGTACCATGAGTATTCTGTACATTTTAGCTAATATCTAATTCTCAATGGGTAAATACCATGCATGTCCTTTTGAGTCTAGGTTACCCCACTCAGGGGAATATTTTCTAGTTCTATCCATTTGATTGTAAAATACATGATACCCTTGTTTTTAATAGCTTAGTAGTATTACACTGTGGAAATGAACCACATTTTCTGTATACATTCTTTGGTTGAAGGACATCTGGGTTACTTACAGTTTCTGGCTACTTCAGACAAATGAACATAGTAAAGTATGTGTCTTTGTGTTATAGTGGAGCATCTTTTGAGTATACTCCCAGGAGCAGTATAGCTGGGTCTTCAGATAGAACTATTTCCAAGATTCTGAGGAATTGCCAAATTGATTTCTAGAGTGGTTGTATAATTTTCAACCTCATCAGCTATGAAGATTAAGGAATCATCAATCTTCATGGTAGCCACAAATAGTATAAAATATCTTGTTGTAACTCTAACTAAGTAAGTGAAATATCTATACTACAAGAATTTCAAGTCTCTGAAGAAATCAAGGAAGACTTCAGAAGATAGAACGATCTCCCATGCTCATTGATTGGCAGGATTAATATAGTAAAAATGGCCACCAGCAATCTACAGATTCAATGCAGTCCCCATCAAAATTCCAACTCAATTCTTCATAGAATTAGAATTCTTAAATTCATTTGGAATAACAGAAAACCTAGGATAGTGAAAACTACTCTCAACAATAAAAGAACTTCTGGAGGAATCACCATCTCTGACCTCAAGCTGTACTACAGAGCAATAGTGATAAAAACTGCATGGTATTGGTACAGTGACAGGCAGGTAGATCAATGGAATAGAATTGAAGATGGAGAAATAAAACTACATACCTATGGTCACTTGATCTGTGACAAAGAAGCTAAAACTGTGTAGTGGGAAAAAGACAGCATTTTCAACAAATGGTGCTGGTTCAACTAGAGGTCAACATTTAGAAGAATGCATATTGATCCATTCTTACCTGCCAGTACAAAGCTCAAGTTCAAATGGATCAAGGACCTTTACATAGTACCAGATACACTGCATCAAATAGAAGAGAAAGTGGGGAAAAGCCTTGAGCCCATAGGCACTGGGGAACTTTTCCTGAACAGAACACCTATGGCTTATGCTATAAAATCAAGAATCAACAAATGGAACCCATAAAGATGCAAAACTCTGTAAGACAAAGGACACTCAATAGGACAAAAGAGCAACCAACAGATTGGGAAAAGGTTGGGAAGTTCTTAATGACTGTTTCTATTTCCTTAGGGGCTATGGGACTGTTTGCATAGTTTACCTGATCTTGATTTAACTTTCCTATGTGTTTTATGTCTAAAAATACCATCCATTACATCTATAATTTCAAGTTTTATTGAATATAGGCTTTTGTAATATCTGAAGATGTTTTTTAATTTCCTCAGTTTTTATGGTTATGTCTCCATTTTCATTTATGATTTTGTTAATTTGAGTACTGTATCTGTGTCTTTTAGTTAGTTTGGCTAGTGGCTTATCTATCCTGTTAATTTTTTCAAATAACCAGCTCTTCTTTGCTTGATTCTTTTGATTGTTCTCTTTTTCTCTTATTGGATGATTTCAGCCACAAGTTTGACTTTCCTGCCTTCTATTCCTCATGGATGTGTTCATTTTTTTCTAGAACTTTGAGGCGTGGTATATGACCTCTTCAGTTTCTTCATAAAAGCACGCAGTGCTACATATTTTCCTCTTAATATTGCTTTAGTTGTGTACCATTAGTTTGGGTATGTTTTTCCTTCATTTTCATTGACTGCTAGAAAGTCTTTAATTTCTTTCTATATTTCTTCCATCACAAAGATATCCTTGAGTAGAGAGTTGTTCAGCTTCCATGAGTATGTGGGATTTCTGTTGTTGTTATTGTTATTGTTATTGATGTCCAGCCTTAGTCTGTGGTGATCCAATAGAATACAAACAGCTATTTCAATCATCTTGTACGTCTTGAGGTGTGTTTTGTGTTCCATTATATGATTATTTTTGGAGAAAGTCTAAGGAGAAACTAAGAAGTAGGTATATTACTTTTGGGGGTGATGCAATGTTCTACAAATATGTTAAATCCATTTGGCTCATAACTTCTGTTAGTTTCATTTTGTCTCTGTTTAGTTTCTTTTTCATGGTAAAAGTTGGAAGTTGAAATCTTCTGTAGGAAGCCGCAGTGAGCGGTGATAGCCAGCAGATGGCGCTGACATCTGGTGCTCTCCCAAGTTTACAGATAAATTGTGCATGTGCCTAGGGACAGAGAACGCCAAGACAAACAGCTAATCAGAGATGAGCATGCCGCTCCAGGGTATATATAAGCAGTGCCTTTTCGGGTGTTGGGTATCGCCCTCTGGAAGATGTAATAAAAAATTGCTGCAGAAGGATCCTGTGTCTGTCCGTGTTTTTCCTGCCGGCGGGAAACCTGCGCGGACGACAATCTTCCACAATTATTCTATGGGGTTCAATGTATGTTATGAGCCTTGGTATTGTTTCTTTTACAAATGTGACTGTCCTTGCATTCAGACATAGATGTTCAGAACTCAGACCTCATCTTGGTGGATGATTCCTTTGATGAATATGAACTGTCTTCCTGATCTTTTTTGATTAATTTGGTTGGAAGTCTATTTTGTTAGATATTAAAATGTCTTCCCTGGCTTGTTTCTTGGGACTGTTGTTGGAAAACTTATTTCTTGCCCTTTACTCTGAGGTTGTATATATCTTTGTTGCTGGGATGTGTTTCTTATATGCTGCAGAATGATGAATCATATTTGTGTATCCAGTCTGTTAGCCTGTGTCTTTTTACAGAGGAATCGAGTCCAACATCAATTGACTCAATTGTTTGTTCACTCCTATAATGTTTGTTATTGGAGGTGGTACTGTGTGTGTGTGTGTGTGTGTGTGTGTGTGTGTGTGTGTGTGTGTGTATGTGTGTGTGTGTGTGTGTGTGTGTGTATGTGTGTGTGTGTTTCTTTTATTTTAGGTTTGTTGTGAGATGATTAATTTCTTCTCTGCCTTTATATGCAACTTGGCATTTTTCCCTTACAGATTTCAATTTTTTTCATTGTTCCATACATTTAGTGTTTTGGTTATTATATGGCAGGAAGCTTTTCTTTTTTGATCAACTTTATGTGGTGTTTTTAGGCCTCTTGTGTTTTATGGCCATCTCTTTCTTTAGGTGAGGGAAGTTGTCCTCTATGATTTTGTTGAAGATGTTTTCTGGAACTTTGAACTGGGAATCTTCACCCTCTTCTATTCCTATTATTCTTAGGTTTGATCTTTTCATTATGTCCCAAATTTCATGGAATTTATGAATTAGGAACTTTTTACACTAGGCAATTTCTTTGGCTGATGTCTGAATACCTTCTATGGTATCTTCTATGCCTGAGAATCTCTATTACATGTTTCTTATTCTATCAGTGATGTGATGCTTATGTCTATTTACTGTTTCCTTTCCTAGGTTCTCTATCTTTAATGTTGCCTGCATTTGTGATTTCTTTATTGTTTCTGTATAGATTTTTAGATCTTGAACCATTTTATTTCCTTCACCTGTTTGATAGTACCTTTCTGTATTTTTTAAGGAATTTCTTTGTTTCCTCTTTAAGGGCTTCTACCTGTTTTGACAGTGTTTTCCTGTATTTTCTTAAGGGAATTCTTTTTATAATCTTTAAAGGCCTCTATCATTTCATGAAATTTAGGATCAGACTCTTACTCTTGAAGTGTGTTAGGGTATCCAGGGTTTGCTGTATTAGAATAGCTAGATTTTAGTGGTGCCACATTTCATTGGCTTATGTTCTAGTACTTGTCTTTTACTATCCAGTTTTCACTGGTTTTAACTGGCCTTTCTATCTTGGATTGAAGCAGGCCTCCCAGAAGACAGATACAGCTCTATGTCCTGAGTTAGAGTGTGCTTCCTAGGAGGGAGGCAGTGCTGTTTGTGGTTAGAGCAAGCATCCTGTGACCATGAAGAAAGCAGGCATCCTAGAAGACTGGCAGAATTGTGGGTTGGTTGAGCTGGCATGCCAATCTGCCCTAGTTTTTGATGTTTCTTTAGCAGAATAAAAGTTGATTTCTTTTCAGGCATATGACCTATCTAGTTTCAGATTCTTTGCCACTTTACCAGTGTCAACTATGGGTTCCATTTCATTCAGGGATCTATAAAATCAGGACGGGAAGCAAGAAGTTCATACTGACCTGGCTGGGCAATTTGAGCAGCCTTAATTACATATAGCAACAGGAATAGGCCTTAAATCTCTTTCAAAAATTAAAACTGGTTGGTTAATACCATAGTATTTATGTCACTATCATATATAATGTTTAATTTTTAAAATAGTAAACTAGAATATCTAGAATTTGGAGTATATATTATCATTTAAATAAATATACCCTTCAAAATCCAAACTTAGAAATAGAAATAAGTCTTTATTGCCAGAAGCAATATCAATTAACTCATAAAATGTACAATCTTATAAATTAATTTTATGATAGTAAATCTTCAAAGCTTTTTTTATGACTTAGAATAATGCAAATTCAGAAAAGTGAAAGAGAGAGGCGGAGAAATAGAAAAAGAAAGAGAGAGACATGTAGTACATATCAACAATTAATGTCCTGCACAAAGACCATCAATTTGAAGAAACCAAGGAAAGGTATATGAGGAACATTTTATGTAGAAAAGGGAAGGGGGAAATGATGTAATCATATTATAATCTCAGAAACAAAAAAATAAAAGTACTTTAAAAAGAAAAATATATTTCAATAAAATGAGCCACAATACATTTTATAGTGATTTCCAAAAAGGACAGATAAAATTCAAATATATTATTTCAAAACATCTACTTATATTTTATTTTTTATTTTTTATTGGATATTTTCTTTATTTGCATTTCAAAAGTTATCCCCTTTCCTGGTTTCCCTCCCTCCCAGAAACACCCTATCCCATCCTCCCTCCTCCTGCTTCTATGAGAATGTTCCTCCACCCACCTACCCACTCTCAGCTCCTCACCCTCGATTCCTCTAAATAGGGGCATCTATTGAGCCTTCATAGGACCAAGAACCTCTCCTCCCACTGATGCATGACAAGACCATCCTAGCTATATATGCCATGTGTACTCCTTTGTTGATGGCTTAGTCCCTGGAAGATCTTGGAGGTCTGGTTGGTTGATACTGTTGTCCTTCTTATGGTGTTGCAAATCTCTTCAACTCCTTCAGTACATTCTCAAACTCCTCTACTGGGGATTCCCACACTCAGTCCAATGGTTGACTGTGAACATCTGTCTCTGCATTTGTAAGGCTCTGGCAGGGAGTCTGTCATATCAGGCTCCTTTAAGCATGTACTTTTTGGCATCCACAATAGTGTCTGGGTTTGGTAACTGTATATGGGATGAATCCCCAGGTGGGACAGTCCCTGGATGGCCTTTCCTTTAGTCTCTGCTCTATACTTTATCTCCATATTACTCCTGTGGGTATTTTGTTCTCCTTCTAAGAAGGACCAAAGCACCTATACTTTGATCTTCCTTCTTATTAAGCTTCATGTGGTCTGTGAATTGTATCCTGGTTATTTAGAGCTTTTGGGCTAGTATTCACTTATCAGTGAGTGCATACCATGTGTTTTCTTTTGTGATTGGGTTACCTCACTCAGGATGATATTTTGTAGTTATATCTATTTTCCTAAGAATTCATGAATTCATCATTTTTAATAGCTGAGTAGTACTCCATGGTATAAATGTACCACACTTTCTGTATCCATTCCTCTGTTGAAGTACATCTGAGTTCTTTCTAGTTCCTGGCTATTATAAATAAGGCTGCTACGAACATAGTGGAGCATGTGTCCTTATGACATGTTGGAGCATCTTTTCAGTATATGTCCAGGAGTGGTATAACTGGGTCGTCAGGTAATACTATGTCCAATTTTCTGAGGAACAACCAAACTGATTATCATAGTGGTTGTACCAGCATTCCCACCAGCAATAGAAGAGTGTTTCTCTTTCTCCACAACCTCACCCATTTGCCTAAGAATTCTTACTTATATTTTAAATATATGTTAAATATAGTCTGTTCTCTGATAATTCAAGGTTTTTCTTCCAGTTTAATATTTATTATCTTCTACCACATACAGGCAGAATATGCATAGTGTATAACAACATAATTATTCAAGCTGCCTAATATTAGACTTAATATTTTTGCTTTAAGAAAGGTGGTATCCCTTTGTAAAGGAAAAAAATTTCATCATGTAATTCATAGTATAGATAATGTAAAAAAGATGCAGAGTGCCTGTCAGTTCTTTTCTTCTCTTGCCCTTAGTTATGTGCCCCACATAGGCTTTTTCCTGTGTTGGTGCATTTCTTTGCTTTCCAAGCAGCAATGTACAGAATTGCAACCCCCAACTCTGGGAACTGGTGCGGAAAAATCTGCTTCACACACTTGCTCCACTGAAAATGTATGCATATGTGCTGTGTAAAATTAATGACTCTGCTAAATATTTAAATGTTCATAAAATATTCCAACTTCTGCTTTCTTCATGTAGAAGTTTTTATTTTCTGAAAATCAGTATCTCTGAACAGAACAATTCAAACATATGCCAACCTTAAGAACTTCTCATAATTATCATCTCTGTAAGTAGAAAAATTATTAAAATAGCTGTATTTCACCAAGTTAACTAAATGAAATTATTTTAGGATGTCTTCACAAACTCAAAGCTTCTAGATGAAACTAGAGAGAATTTAGCTCTTAACCTTCAATTTACCATTAGCTAGCATTTATATAGGGTTCACTATATCAAAGTCTTGCTCCTCTCTGTTGAAGAACAGAGTAATGAATGTGCTTCTGTATGAGTCTTTTCTGAGAGAACAGAGGACAGGAGACTGGCAGACAAATGAATGAAACCAAGAAGGGTAAAAACAAACTGAATGGTGAATTAGTAAGTTGGATCTTATCACACTGAAACTCTAAAGGTTTAAACACACTGCAGATTTTTTTATCCACAGTCCAGTAGAGAGGCTTTAATATAGAAAATCCACTCTGCACTGCTCTAGGGAGTACATATGCGCTTGCAGACTTGATATGGCTGAGTGCTGGGAGAATCAGCGTCTTGCCCTTCCCCCAAAAAAAGAAAGAAAGAAAGAAGAAAGAAAGAAAGAAAGAAAGAAAGAAAGAAAGAAAGAAAGAAAGAAAGAAGAAAGAAAGAAAAAAGAAAGAGACAAAAAACAAAAACTAGCTGAAGTAATATACTTCTGGGTATAGCCCTTTAGGAAGCTAGTTGTACAGAAATGGAGTAAAAGTGAGCATGTGTAATGGCAGCTATGCATTTCTGACATTCAGACGTATTTTTTATGCCCATAAAACTACTCTAACATCTGATTTCTTTTACTTTTCGAAAAATGATATGAGAGCCCTTTTCTAGGTTAAGTAAATGAAAAAAAAAAAAAAGACAAGATTCAAAATCACTTAGGTGGGGAATAAATTATATAAGAGATGAAATGTGAATCAATTTTGAAATTAAAATCCCTGTTGCCCGTATTTACCAAGGCCAGATCTGTAATGTGATTTAAAAAATCAAGGAAGAAACAAAGGGAATAAGAGCCAGTGCAAATTAGATGGTCAATCAGGTAGTGTGTAGCAGTTCTGTTTGAAGACAGTACCGACTTCTTCAGGCTAGACTTCCATCCTTGATACTAACACTGAGCCTCTGTTCCATGTCATCTGTATTTTAAGAAGGACTCAATAGTGAACTCTCTGGTAATTTATTTTTAACTTAAAGAATAAGTCTCTAAAGGTGAAATAGTTTCTTCACTGGTCTGAGAATTGCTAAAACATTTGGAAATTAAAAACTCAATATACATTGTAACTATTAAAAAGAATATTAATATTAAATGTGTTACTTATTTTATTTGCTTCTAATATTCAAAGATAATTACAATATATAAATGTATATAAAACAGAAGCTTCTTGGATAGTAGTTATAGATAGTACTTGAAATTTTAATAAAAATTGTCCAAAGGACGTAAAGTGAAAGGAAAAAACAAACAAAATCATTACCACTTAACATTTGTCTTTACTATGGTTCTATTATTATGAATAGATACAATTACCAAGGAAACTTATAAAAATAATTTAATTGATGTGCTTGCTTACAATTTCAGAGAATGAGTCTATTTCCCTCATGACCAGGAACATGGCAGCAGGCAGGCAAGCATGACAATGAAAAAGAGCTGAGAGCTTATATTCTTACAGAAGGCAGCAAGCAGGAGAGGGAGATGAGATAGAGATAGAGATAGAGAAAGAGGTAGAGGTAGAGGTAGAGGTAGAGGTAGAGGTAGAGGTAGAGGTAGAGGTAGAGGTAGAGGTAG
>JADRCD010162476.1:29846-39952 GCA_019843815.1 Montemys delectorum
GGTAGAGGTAGAGGTAGAGGTAGAGGTAGAGGTAGAGGTAGAGGTAGGGGTAGAGGTAGAGGTAGGGGTAAGGGTAGGGGTAGGGGTAGAAACAAGGAGAGGGGGAGGAAGAGGAAGAGGGAGAGGGAGAAGGAGAAGGGGTGGGATAGGGTTAGGGATAGGGGGAGAGAGAGAGACAAAGAAACAGAGAGACAGAGAGAGAGAGAGAACAGAGACTGGGCCCAACATGAGCAGTTGAAACACCTAAGCCTATATCCAGTAACACACTTCTTCCAACGAGGCCACATTTCCCTATGCTTTCTAAGTGATATATCAGCCACCAGGATTCAAGCATTCAAGCATATGATCCTTTGGGGGCCATTCTCATTCAAACCTCCACAAAATCTCTTAACAAAGACAAAACAGATAAACTTTTGCCCAAAATTAGTCAATACTGGAGCATATTGAAGTAATTCAATTGCTCTAATTATAATTATAAATTATACTATGTCTAATTTTACCTTTTAATTATATAATAATTTAAGGAAATGTCTGTATGCTTTGTCTTTAGTGTTGTATATTGTTATTGATAAGGTCTTTTCTGAGGCCACATTTTCTAGTCTAATGTCAGTAGTGAGAAATTTAAATCAGAACTGTCTGATATGAACATGTAGTTAGAATTTAGGTGATAGATGCACTTCTTTTCTGGTTGCTATGATTTAAAAAACAAAACAAAACAAAACATAAGAAAGTAAAAGTTTATTTTGATTCATTGTTTGAGAGTATAGTTCACAATGGCAGGGAAGGCAAGCCAACAGGAGCCTGAGGAAGCTGGTCACATTTCATGTACTGCTGGAAACCATAGTATGATATCAGAATCTGTGAGAAACAGATCTATACTTTTTGTTCAGTATAGAACCACAAGCCCAGTAACTCTCCTACTCACATCTAGGATGTGTCTTTTCAACTCACTTAAGCCAGTCTAGAAACCTACTGAGATATACCTAGAGATTTTCCCCCTAGGTGACTATATATGGTGTCATGTTAGCAATCAGTATTAATTATCACACATCTATCACCTTGACATTCAAACATAAAATTTTAAACTTTTACTTTCCACCCTTTCCTCCATAAACTCCAGTTCATCTCATGTCTCAAAATACATCCAATAAAACTTCAAAATATTCTATAGTATGAGTGCATGGCCTCCTATGAGACTCATGTAATCAGTTAACCAGGAACCTGCTTTGAGTCACAATCAAGTTTCACACTTCTAGCCAATGGCACAGAGAGACCATTTCCATCCTAAATGGGGCATAGCTAGTATATGTCATTATAAATCAAGGTGAAACTCAACAGAGAAGTCACCAAAGCCTGAAGCTTCACATCACTCACTACCCAGGTTCTATCTGGCTTGGAAATCACTAGTAAGACAAGACCATTGCTGGCATCAGACTTATAGAGATATGTAGCCTCTACTATGCAGCCTCTACCTCCATGTGTGGCTATTGCAGGTATCGGATGTGATTCCCAAGCTCTCAGTATGAAATCCATTTATATCCTAATTTAAAAGGATCAGTATCTTAGTTACTATTCTCTTGTTTTGACAAGACACCAGGATAAACACAGCTTGCAATAAAAAGCATTTAATTAAGAGATTTCATACAGTTTCAAAAGCTTAGCCCATCATCATCTTCGCTGAATTCTATCAACAGGAAGGCAACTATGGTGCTAGAGAAGTAACTGAGAGCTTACTTCCTATTCTCTTGAAAGATGCACTGGGCCTTACATGAGCTTTTGAAACCTCAAAGACCATTTCTAGTGGCCCACTTCTTCCTACAAGGTCACATGACTTACAAAATGGCTACACCTCCTAATCCTTTTCAAACATTTTCATTCCTTAGTGACTCATGTTTGCAAGATATGGATTTATGGAGAAGGGCAATTCTTATTCAAGACTTCACACTAAGTTTTGCTTTAGTGTTGTAATTTGGTAACAGATACCACTCTTTTCTCAGAACATGGCATTCCTGTAGTTTTAAACTCCTACCCTTCCCAACAAAACTCATTTTTTATCTTTTTACTCCTGTTGTTGGTCTTTCTCCCTGAAGACCTTCATGAGAATAGTCAGCAGTAACAATGACACATGAGTAATTATCTGAGTATCTTCAAGAACAAATCAGTTCATTATTCTGAATTAAGCCGCAGGTTTCAGGAGACTAGTTCTCTCTCAGAATATCACCTTTGTAGCTCTATCTCAATTCCTAATAGAATCCTTGGTTCTATGATACTTCATGAGCTGAGCCATGGCTCCCAATATTTGTAAGAGCTTTTCATTCTTCAAAACTACTAGGAGACCAAGAAGCTCAGTTTAAAGTAGTAGACTTCTCTCATACAAAGTTCCAGACTATTTCACATTCCCCCCCCCCCCACCAAGTTCCAGTGGCGTAAGTAAGATCTGCACAATTAGATTTATCATAGTAATATCTCCAGTGTTTGTACCATGTTTTGCATTTGTCACTTCTCTTAGTACTTTGACCAAAGTATCTGACAAAAGCAAATTCAGACTCACTGTTTGAGAGTAAAATTCATAATAGTGGGTAAAACACAGAGGTAAGAACATGAGTAAGTTTTAGCTTTGCATATGCAGTGAACAATAAATGTTGATAGTTTACTTACTTTGCTCTTTTTATTCAGTGCAGAAACTCAGCCTTTAGATGAGTTCTATCTATATTTAAGGTTTTAGGATAAAGCATTTCATCATTGTTAAGCCAATCTAGAAACGTCCTTAGAAATGCTATTAGGTTTTTTTTTCTTAAGTGATTCTATATCTATGCAAATTTATAATCAACAACATATATATATTTATATATATATTTCTTATGCTTGATTGACAGCCAAAAATGTTTTTATTAATTAATTTAATGAAATTATTTTAAAAGAAGGGACTCTGTAAGACTCTTAAGGTGTTTTGGTTTTGATAATGTGGAAGATCCAAGTATAGGCAACCTTTGCAAAAATATTGATTTTCAGTCTTTAACTGAAAAATTTAACAGGATTATTAAAGGATTCATAATAATACGAGGTCATTTTTGTTGTTGTTGCTGTTGTTATCACGTAACAAACTTGGATTTCACTCTGTTTACTTCCTGCATCTGAAAAGAGGTATATGTATCTTTTTTGTCTATAAAACAGTGATTTTAAATCTGTGGGTTGAAACAGCTTTGAAGATTCAAAAGACATCTTCAGAGGGATTGCTAAAGAACATCAATACGCACAGATATTTATATGATAATTCATAGCCATAGCAAAATTACAGTTATGAAATAGCAATGAAAACAGTTTTATGGTTAGGATTACCACAACATGAGGAACTTTATTAAAGGGTGACAGCATTAGGAAGGTTGAGAACCACTGCTCTACAAGGACCAGGTGAAAGGCCGGTTTTAGACTCTGTTCTCAAGAGTGCACTTTAAGTTTGTGCAGAACCAAAGATTGTAAAAATGTCCCCCATGAAGCAACCTTCTGGGATTTTTGTAATAACAAATACTTTGGGCTAGGTAGAATTATCAGCGACTCCTCTTAATTGAACTGAAGTATATCAAACGCTTATGTGGACAACTTTTGTGAGCTTATTAGGAAAGGGTTCCAAACTCTTTGACAAATTCGATTGTCAGAAATGAAACAAGTTGGACATCAGACTCAACTTTATGGACATTAAAATTTTAACATAGAATTTTCAATTTGATGTTTTCACCTCAAACACAGTGTATATTTTGGAACTGAAATTAAAGTGTCAACAAGAAGACATTGATCAGAGTGTTATGAGAGAGTATGAAGGTATTTGTGAGAAAATACAATAGTTCTCTTCAAACTGTAACACATAGAGTTCTTTACTTGTTGGAAGACTCTACATTATTAAGTGATATGAGGGATATGGTAGAGGACAGGGCTTGATAATAGACCAAAGGTGTTATTTGTGAGTTAGTAAAAATCAAACCCAACGGACATTTCCCTTGAACATGTATATTACCTGTCTTCCATTTAATCATTGTTTCAAGCTAAAACAAATTTGAAAATGTAAATAATTTGTAAATAGGCTTTCTTAATTTTGTTGAATGAATAGCCAAAGAAACCTGCCTAAATTTTGGCCTGGAAAGTGGGTCAGTAGTAAGTTCTTAACATAATTCTCATCCAACTTTCTTTGTATCAGTTCTGGAAAAAATGTTATTTTCCCACTTATCTAGAATCCACAATTCTCTAACCTCTCTCTGTTCATGGTAACATTCGAACTTGTTCTAAACATCTCTCTGCTTCTTCAGTTTTTACAAAAATATTCAGTTAGGAGGCTTAGGAATTTTAAACCATCTCTATAGGTAAGCATGACTTAGCTTTGAAAGCTCCTCATTTTACATGCCCTTCGTTGCTTCTGATTTGCCTGTCCTATCATCTGACCTCCCCAACACATACACTTATACTGGGGTACACACATTCCACTTATTTATTCTGCTCCAGTTTCTATTTCAGTGGCCTCTAAATCTGGAGATTGTCCCTAGTGAGTGTTTGAAGGCAAACCACTGTCTGTCACTTTGGGAATTATAGTGATTTCCTGCTCTTGCTAAAACCCTCTTTGAATGTCTCCTGGGCATTGACTATAATCCTTTTATTGTTATGCCACAGGAAATATAAGAAATCAAATTAACTTGATTCTTTGAAATGTTGAAGGCTTAGAATAAGGTATTAAAGTAGCTTCATCATTCAGTAAAGAATACTTTAAAATTCCATACATCCCATGTAGCACTGTGAAATCCTAAATATGGTAGCTAATATCTACTTAAACAAAGCATTTCACCTTAGGTAGGAGCATGGGTTTGCACTCTTGGGTATATATTTCAGTGCTATTCAATAGAACAAAGTTTCTCTGAGAAGGCTGCCAAGTAAATAAAAAAATTGCTTTAGTACATCACAAAATTAGCTATTTCTTGCTGGATCAATATTGCCCCTTTTCAAAATGCTGAGGGTTTGGACTATAATTAGTAACAGATATGAAAGTACCCAGAGAAGCATTCTTTAAGCACCATAAGTTTGTCATTTACCTCTTTTGGCATACCATGTTAATTGTATTTTAGAATTATGTCCTAACTTTAAAAAGAAAATGGTCTGCCATTAGCAACTAAGACCATATAAATTAGAACTGGGCTTCCTAGGACATAGTACATCTTCATTTGTATCTGATACTTTTCTTGTCCCTAATGCTAGATTTTAGGACTGCTACCAATATTGACTCCATTTTGATTTGAAAACTGTCTCAGAATCTCAGTTAACACATTATCTATCATGTATTGCTTCTTTATTTAAGTCAATTATCCTCTTTTAGGTCACTTTGAGGTTTTGTTCATTTTTGCTACATTAACACTACATAAAAATCAACTTGGTGCCATTTTATATCTTTCTCTAAAGTAAATGCTGAAGAAACTCCAGACTTATTATCGACTGAAGATAATGACCCAGATATAATGGAGTGTACTTTGAGAAGTAGTCCCAGAAGCCTTGTTGGCTATACTGTGTATCTGCTTTACTGGTAAAGTTAATTTCAAATACAAAGTTCAGTAATATAGGTTCACAGCAGGGTTTCTTATTTCTGTCTCTTGGTCCACATATTTCTCCTTGTAACTTATCAGTCTGTAAACTCTTTTATTCCACTATCATATGATATATAATGTAAAAACAGATGCGCATGTGTTTAATTTTTTTCAGTTCCAGGAGATCCTGTGGATACCCAAATCTGCAAATGATCTGATGTTTTATGACAAATAAGATGGCATCTGCTTGCTTGTAATCCACACACAACATTAATGGGGTACAATCCTATTGTGCAATCCTACTGGACAACTGCACACTCTTATCAAGCTTAGCTATAGTTCTTAATTCACTGTTAATATAAATAAAATGCAAGTAGTATATATGATAATCCATGTTGTGAACTTGACAAAATCCAAGCCCACCTGAGAGATCGGCCTGTAAGAATGCCTCCAGAAGTTCATCTTGTTGAATTTATTGAGGTGGAAAGAGCTGTCCACTGTGGGAGGCAGAAATTAGCATGTAAGTCTGTATGAATGGATAAAGAACCTAAACAGCAGCATATTGCTTTCTGATTATTAATGTGAGTTGACTGGTTGTTTTAAGTTCCTCCTACCCTAACTCTCCCTTCAATGGCATACTCTACTCTTGAACTTGATCCTGAATAAATCCTTTCTTTCTTAAATAACTTTTTCAGAGGATCAATACAACCAGAAAGAAACTAGCTCTATAAAAGTAGTTGTCATTCTGAGTTGACTAGGTAATAATGACTGGGAAATGTCTACACACTCAATTTTAATGCTGTGCTGTATTATTTGAATAACAGTAATATAATGACTACAGGGAACGTATAGTTATGAAGGACCAGCTGTTTATATATGCGAATATTCACACACAAACTCTATTGAACATATATAATACAGGACATCATCAGATGTTAATCATATTATAATGTATTAATTACAGTCTTGCAATATGATTTATATAGGTATAGATATGATATTGTCACATTCAAAATTACCTCAATGATACTTATATAATTGTATTAATGGTTCTGAAGGTCCAGATTTTGTTAATACTCAGTATATTTGGATTTTCCCTTTTACAGAAGTTCTTAACTGCTGTGGGCCTTCTGGGACCCATGTCATTCTCAAAAGAATAAACATCATGTCTAAATTTTGGCATGTTGTATCATTTATGTTTCCCCCACTTCACTGTAGCTTTATTTTGTAGATTGCAATTTTGTAGATTTATTTTTGAAATCTCTACCAAAGATAATTTCAGAACTGCCAACTTTGAACTCAAAAGTAATTCAATGACTTTCTTGCACTGCTTCACTTCTACCAGTGGTTGAACTCCCTCTGACTGGATTCTGATAGGTCTACCAAATCGAAACCTCTGTTTTATTTTCTGCTTCTTTGTAATATTCTTTCCACCAGCTAAGTCCCAAGGAAAACATATCCTGAGAAAATGAATTAAGAAGGGCTCAGGAGCAGCACCTCTGAATAAAGGAAGGGGAAAAATGTGAATTGATTGAGGAGTATAAATAGGCTGAAGGAGCTCAGCTATAGGGAGTTACAGTGGGAACATTACAGTGGCTTGGAGAGTTATATTCTTGAAAGAGGCATGTAAATGTTCTAGAATGAAACTTGACCTTGGGCAAGTTGTTCTTTCCTTGGACCCCTAAAATTCTAAAGTAGCCTTTTATAAAGAGTCTCAAATTGTCTAAACCTCTACCAGTAGGACAGTGGCTTCCTTCTGAATGCTTCCAGAAGTTTGCCCTAGAATACATTGCACAGGTATTCTGATTATATTGATGCTGTGTGTGTCAGATATTGCCATTGTTTCCACATCTCCATTATACTTTTTTATTGTTTTTTTTTATTTACCATGGTTTTTCCTCTGTATGTCAACGTGTTTTATGAATCTTTATTTTTCAACGCATCAATTTCTTCCATCAGTTTCATTCTACATGCTGTTTGTTGTTCAAATGATATATTCAGCTCTGGGGTTGCTTTTTAAAATAATTTCTATATTTTAGAATTTTATATTGGAGCATTTTACTAGATTTAATCATTCTGATGAACTTACCTTGATTGTTGTCTTCAGCATTTTAATCACATTTAGTTTTTATTTTTGTCATTTCCTGTATCTATATTACCTTTAAATTTCATCCTATTGTTTGTTTAATTCTCATGTTTAAAACTAGTTTCACTTATTACCTCTGGCACCTGTTAATTTTATGGGCCATAATTTATTGTAGCTCTGAATATTAAGATGTTCAAAGTGCTGGCCCACTTGGTTCCCTAGCAGTCCCTCTTCTCTGGAATTACTGAACATTACATAGTGAGGAGAAATCCAGTTTGGGTCTGATAATTATAATTTAAAGAATTTTCTTGCACCAAAACCAAATTTCCCCAAGGTTCTACCCCAAATCCTAACATGGGTTTAGAATATAACTTTTACTATGTCACAGAGTCTCACTGAATGTCAAAAAAAAAAAAATCCTGTGAAAATTTCAGAGGTGTTTATCCAGTCTTCTAGTACGCAGTTGCAAAAAGAACGGGGTGGTATACTCCAAACCACTACTTACATGCCAGAAGACTGGAATTAGACTCTGAAGTCTACCCTGCCTTACTTTTGATTTCCTCTCATGTTGTGTTTATTTCTGAAGTTCCCCGGCAAAGAGCCTCACACATTTCCAAGTTGTCTTCTTCAAAATGGATCCTCTTAGAAGCTAGCAACAGCTCCATTTATGTTTTCAGCTTTTAGTGTTTTGGGCTTCCTATCTTTGGACCTGATAATGATTTTGAACTACAAAATGATCAAAAGGAAAAACCTGAGCATGCTGGGATAGCTTCATTATTCTCTCTTCTTTGGTGTTCATGCTTCTGCACATCAGTTTTACCTCACTAACTATTTGGCAGTATACAAAGATTTTATGGGCAGTAACATCTTCCTTCTTAGCTTCAACATGCTGGCTGCTTAGCAGAATACTACTGAATGCCCTAGGAACAGAAAGGTAGAATTTGTATCTGACTGACATGAAGTGCCCCTCTCCCCAAATTATTCATCTTAAAGTCCTAAATATACAAAAGAAAGGGATTTTTAGTGTCTTAAAATGCTTTGCTGTATGAATTGCAGTAAAAAAAATTCTATTTATTATGAACAGAAGACTTGGATTAGTGTAAAGTTCTTGATCATGAGGGATAAGGAAGTGATTCAACCTAAACTTTGAGAATAACTCACAAGTGATTCTTCACAAAAGTATGATGGCTAGTTATACCATTGGATACTAAGCTGGGAGGCCAATTGAAAGCAACTTAACCCATTTTCATACATCAGTTTTCTTTTCTGCAGAGTAAAGGTAAATTGATTCATCTTATTGATTGTGAAGAGTGTTTAATCCAATGAAAACAATGGCCAGTGCTCAGTGACAAGCACACATATGCTAAAGAAATGTTCCAGGCACTATTCTCAGGTGTGTAACCAAATTCACATGCTTACATTCAGAAATATTGATTAAAGCTTTGTAGTCTGTTCTTTTTTTTTTTTTTTCATTTTTTAACATTTTGGTATCCTCCACACCATTTTCATTTGAAACTTGTTTTCTAGATCTTGCTGTAGATGATTATTTTCTAATGAACATATCCATGGGTCTTTTTGCACCATCTGAAAACTCTTACAAAGAAAAAAAAAATACTTAAATGCCTGTCTTTTTGCCAGGGAGGTTAAAATATGGCACAGCTGTTGGCTGCCCAGAGTCGATTCCAATTAGCTGCAGTGCCCAAGGACCTTTAAGGGAACAACAGCTGGCTGCACTTTCCAAATCCTTTCTTTTGGGCCACATCATTTTTACCTTTGATTTGTTCAGTGTTGACTGTAAAATGCTTGACAAAGCTTATGAAAAAGAACATAAAATCCCAAGTGAGGTTTCTGGCTGAGAAGCGTGGGGTATATTTCTGAGCTCAGATTATCTCTTACCCAGAACAAAGAATGAGAAAACGTTTTACAGCATTTGAAATTGGTAGTACCACAGGTGAAGCACACGATGACATTTCAAGCAATTCAAGTTTTCTAACTCATAAATATTTCTAACTCAGAAATATTTTACAGTTTATCTAGTCTTAGAGACTTCTCTTGGTTACTATAGTAAGTGGAAGCTGAAATAGCTTCAAATAATGCATTTAGTGTTTTTTATTATTGTTTTAACTTTTACAATGTGTCTTTTGGGTTTTGATGTGATTTTTTAGTTTTATGTTTGTTTGAGGGCCAGTTACACTATGTACACTATGAAGTCTTGGCTAGCCTGGAACTCACTAACTAGACTAGGCTAGTCTCTAACACATAGATGGCAAGGACCAGTCTCAGCTTGGAGATGCGTTCATGAAAGAAGGGGTGTTTAGAGGCAGCAAAAAGAAATGACTGGAAGTCAAATTGGTGGTCCAAGCTGAAGGGCTAGGTTCTGCTGAGATAGCTTTCCAAACTGCTCTCTCTCTCTCTCTCTCTCTCTCTCTCTCTCTCTCTCTCTCTCTCTCTCTCTCTCT
>JADRCD010162476.1:39962-58374 GCA_019843815.1 Montemys delectorum
TCTCTCTCTCTCTCTCTCTCTCTCTCTCTCTCTCTCTCTCTCTCTCTGTGTGTGTGTGTGTGTGTGTGTGTGTGTATTCTCCGCTGCTCTAGGCTGTTTTTTCTTGATATTCTAAAACACAGAGTGATAGCTCTCTCTGCTAGTAAAAATTGTAAAAGCAATCTGCAATGTTCATAGGTTTTCTGACCGATGTCAAAAGCTGCCATAAAAAATTATTGGGACTTCTGACCAAGTCAGAAATCATATTATAAAAAAAAATTTGACCTGTTTTCCCTCTTCAGACATCTCCAGAGAGCTCAGCTCTCCAGAAATTTCAAAAAACAAACAAACAAACAAACAAAACCAAAAAATAACAAAACTGCTAGTGTATTAGCTCATCTCATGCAGACCAAAAAAACTCTGGTTTTTATTTACATATCAATTTAGTCATTTACTTCCATTTCCTTTTGATTATCCTATGAATCATCATCTTGTTCCCCCCGCCTATTGACTCTTTGGAGACCATAAGTAAGCAGTCTTTTATTTGCTAGTTTGTTTTTGTTTTTACTTTTAACCTTGCAAAAGAATTCAGAGATCTGTGTACCTTTGTTAAGCTTGTTAAGCATAGAAGATAAGCTGGTTGGGTGTGTCCCTGACCGGAAGTTATCATTTCCACCTTGCCTGGGCCTAACCTAGTTCCATCCTAGACTAATCCTGAACTCAAGAATCTGCCTTTTAAAGCATAAACAAAAAACTTGGCTGGGTGGGATCTCCTGAGATCATCATTCCCTAAATCTCCTTATTTCCTTCCTTAGTAATCTTCTAACAAGTTGGCTTATAGCACAACTGCTTTTGATCCTTTAGATTCATGATGCCCCTCATATAATTTATATTGCATCCTTATTTTTTTTGCATAGTTGAGAAATTACATATTTTTGAATTCATGTATTTAGAGCTTTTTTTTTCCCCTCCATAGCCTTTAAGGCTGTCCTGAAGGTCCCAGCATTTACCATTTTGCTGAGACAGCCACACCATCAATTCCAGGACTTGTGCTGTTTCTAATTATCATGGAGTCATTATTGTTAGCAAGGAGGACATTCCTAGGAAGTTAAGAGTCTTTTGCTGCTAGTGTTCGTTTCAGAAAATAAATACATTATTACACAAACAAGTCTTATGTCCACAGCAGCCATCAACACTTGTGGAGGTTCACACCAAGGCCCTCTTTCCTCCAGAGTGCTGGATGAAAGGCAAACACCACAATGTCTAGCTCAATTCTGTCTTTTGTCCATGTCCTACATTAACACTGAATAAATATTTTCACCAAGAAATAATGATATCCATTTCAGAAAAGTAGTGGGTAGATTGTAAGAGCCAAAGAAACAGGAGTTGGCTATAAGATTGTGTCTCCTAGAAATGCTTAGGAAGTTACACCCAAAAAGTCTCAACAACAAGGCTGAGTGAACAAGACCTGACTAAGCATGACATTCTTAGACATCCTAACATGGAAAAAGGAAAATCTCACAGACGCTCTCCAACTACAGACAACTAAGAAATGTCTACAGACAACTAAGAAATGTTGAGAGTATGAGAACTAGTCTGGCCCACAGGATAGAGATTCCTCATTGGTTATCTAAAACTAAGCGGTTAGACTTGAAATCATATATGTATAAATAATATTATAAGGAGTGAACAGATTGCATTTACATAATTGAAATATAAACATGTGTGTGTAACACTAAAAGAAAACGAAGATATCAAATTGAGAGAAAGGAAAGGTGCATCGGAGTGACTGGTGAGAGGAAAGAAAGGGGGAAAATCCTATAACTTATAATTTCAAATTTTAAAATGATATTAAAAAGAATATTATCTTCTATGCACAGATTTTTTAAAAGAATTTTAATATTTTATTATAGAAATAATATTACTTAGCTGGGCAGTGGTAGCATACGCCTTTAATCAGAGCTCTTGGGAGGCAGAGGCAGGTGGATTTGTGAGTTCGAGACCAGCCTAGTCTAAAGAGTGAGTTCCAGGACAGCCAAGGCTATACAGAGAAACCCTGTCACAGAAAAAAAAAAGAAAGAAAGAAATAATATTACTTGTTAACAGCTGTATAGAAGGAAAGAAAAATTGCATGTGATAATGCAGGAAGTATGTCAGGCTGCATTGTCATGTGTGTGACATCATAAATTCCATATATATAGACAAGATTGTCTAGTCAGGAATATAGTTTTCAATAGCTAACGTCAATTGAAGAAGGGTGTCATTCCTAAAACACTGGCAACCCTGTGTGTAATCAAAGGGCAGACTTATAAATGCATGAGGTAGTATTCCTGAGAAAAGAAGCCAGATGTAATATTGAAAGTTTCACCAAATTATATCCCTATGTGGAAGAGAGTTTTCCATGTGTAAATTTAAACACACAAGTGAAGTCATAGTTTTTTTTTTATGCATGTGTTGCCAGTACCGACTGTCATCATTATTGTCATAATTTTGTCATGTGTCATTCTATGCATACACATTGAAAACTACTTGTTCACTTTCACATCTATGGATAATAAGTCATTCAAAATTCCAGGGATACAACTGCTGCTAGGGTGGCAGGCATGGGGATGGGGGGGCAACAGAAGTTTGTTCTTGTTGTTTTTGTTTGTTTGTTTGTTTGTTTGTTTTTGGAGGGGAAACTGGGCAAGGAGAAATTGCCATGTAAATAAAGAAAATACCTAATTAAAACAAACAAACAAACAAACTGCATATTACACATTGACTTAGGGTTTGTATTCCTACACAAAACATCATGACCAAAAAGCAAGTTGGGGAAGTAAGGGTTTATTGGGCTTACAAATTCACATTGCTGTTTATCACCAAAGGAAGTCAGGACTAGAACTCACACAGAGCAGAAGCAGGAGCTGATACAGAGACCATAGAGGGCTATTACTTACTGGCTTGCTTCCCCTAGCTTGCTCAACTTTCTTTCTTATAGAACCCAAGACTACCAGCCCAGGGATGGCACTACACACTGTGTGCCCTCCTACCCTACATTAATTGAGAAAATGCCTTATAGCTGGATCTCATGGAGGGAGGCATTTCCTCAAGGGAAATGTTCCTTTCTTTCTGATAACTCCAGCTTGTGTCAAGTTAGCACACAAAGCCAGCCAGTATACATATGTGCATATATTAGCAGTTATGTTTTCTCCAGCAAGATTAGTCAATACAATGTATCCAAGGGTGTAAGATATTAGAGGACATTGCCCAAGCATGAGATTGAAAGAAAAAAAAAGAGTTGAAGAAATCCTTTTTCATGGCCAAATCATCTCAACTGACATGCGTGTACAGGCTCAGAATTCTTACAGTCCTCTCTATATTCTTTGGACACAAGTTCTGGGGACAGAGCAAAGCTGATCTCCTAATTTCATTTTATGGAAAGATGTAGATGATAATTGGCCTCCTAAATTCAAAATACAGCAGCATATTATTATATAGCATTACAAATATTTTCTACTTTCTATATGAGTTTTATGTCAGTTTGCATGATAAACTTTTTTTTTTAATGTAACTTTTGCTCAGGTATTTTTTTTCTCATAGTGTCACATTACAAAGCACATGTTCTGCTTGATTAGGATGCAAAAACTGCATCTTTATAGTTTTTTTTTTTTTGGTTTTGGTGTTGTTTTGTCAAAGATGAATTATGATTTTCCAAGCATATTGCTGTTCCAAATGTTTTCAGATTTGCAGCCATCCTAAATAAGTATGTTTGTAATAAAACACAAAGCTTGAAGGTTTTCACTTGAATTTTTCTGTTTGCATGTAAAATTGAGATTGATTTCAACATAATAGGAAATTATAGATGTGTGGAGGGAATCTGTACCCATCTGAATTTCCTTTAGTCCAGACTTTTTAGAAGATTAACATTCCATTTAATTTCTATGTGACAGCTTTTCCCAAATGCTTTAAAAATCAGTTTCTGCTGCTGTTGTTTTAGTTTATATAAGAAGCAATCTCGCATGCAGTCAACTCACTTTATTTCCAACAACTGAACTAACAGCTCCTTATTTCAGAACTCAAGTGCTGTTTGTGGAAGGTGGAGAGTTATCTATGGTTTTGGCTATTGGTTAATTTTATTTATTGATTTTACTTGGCATGTATAAGTTGTGAATAGAAACTCAGCTTAGTCTCTGCAAAGAAAGGAAAGGATGGGAAAATTCAAGAGCAGAAGATACAATGCACATTTTTAGCTACTGTGATTGAACTGGCTAAAAGAAATATTTCTTACTACAGAATAGAGAGGACTAGTGAGAACATAGGTACAGAAAGTAAGATCTGCATCAAAACAAGCAGATTGAAGGCTTTATTCTGCTGGGTCCCAGGTAACATAAAAACCTGTTGGGCCACTCAGTGCCTGAGTTTCTGTTCTATCAAGTGGAAATACATAATAAATTAAAGGATTGTGACAAATCAGAGAAGAGACCTATAGAGAGAGACACAGATAAGTAAAGAAAAGTTTCCTGGAAATATCTCAGCATGTTCAGATATTGGAGGAGGACAACATGCCAGGTAGCTGAGCAATCCACCTAAAAATGCAAATATAATACCAGAGAAGAATTTCACAGCAGAGAGAAATTTTCGTGTCTGCTGAGCAATGACACTTGCTCTGTATTAATCAAACTATTCTACCACCTTGAGCATTTATTCTACTTATATCATCATTTTATTTAGTTAACCAAAGCTCCCTTTGAGAAAAAAAAGCCAGGAAGGCCAAGAAATTCATTAGACTGCACAGCTCATAAGTTGGAGACAAGGGATTCTCCTGTACTTACTACAGTACAAAAATCTTCATGCCTGGCCCTATGTCGAAAGATCCCATTCCCATTAGTTGAAAGATCAACTTTTAATTTTAGAACAAGGTTCCCACTTTCAGGCAGGAAAGCTTATCTTCTGAAGATGCTAGCTGTAGAAGAGAAGAACAGGATGGCAAAATCATCTACTGTGGAGAGGCTAAAAAAAAAAAATCTAGTTTCTATTCAGGCAAGAAGTATTTGCAAGACTGAATCAGGTTGAGGTGAGAAAGACAAGAGGGAAGAATTTGTTTTTACTTCTGTTAAATAATCTTCCATCTGCATTCCATTGGATTTCTAAACAATGTTTACCCAAGGTCATTGCCAAAAGCATTCTGCTTCTCTCCTGTGGGCTTCAGCTGTTTCCTCCTTAGATAAGAATCTCCCTTCACACCAATCCACAAACCTTGATAATGAAATCTACTTGCCATGTTTTAAACATTTCCTGAAACATTCCTTGGCTTCTCTAGGACTTCTGCAGCCCTAGCAGCTCAGAGCAGATCTTAAAGAGCATTTTCAGAGCTACTTTTACCTTGCTTTTCACTCTAGATTTATGGGACAAGAATTGTGTATGTTGAATCTCTCAAAAGTACTCTTATGGATTCTCATATCAAATTGGTGCTAAATCAAAATTAGATGTATTTAATAAAACAGACTCAGTTGCCTTTTAGGGAGTGTAACCCTCAACTTCATCTAATATATTCTTTGTTCGTTAATCAATTCATCCAAATTGGCTTGTTAAATGATTCTAAAATAGCTTTATGACTCATGGCCTCTGTGTTTCTCTAGACCATTTCTGTGAGGGGGATGCTTGCAATAGAATTCACTGTTATCTGAACAAAACTGACTGTATAAGACACAACTTCCAGTTTACAAAGAACCTTATGGTTAAGAATGTTAGAAAAGCATTGATCCAAGTGTGGGACTCTTCTATAAGTCTGGCTATACCCATTGTGTCTGCCTAGAAATGATCTTAATATTTTTCTGGTTTTGAGTTTTAAATCTTTCCTCCACAAACTCATGGACTATTGGATTGCTCCTATTTAGTCTTCATAACTGATAGGAGATCAAGACTGGAAGATGATAGAGCTGGAATAAGAGTTTATTGAATAAAAGATATTTTGAGACCAAATTTTGAGATCAGTATCCTGATAGGACCCTCTCCTCCATGTAATTGGACAAGAAATTCCAAATCTGTGTCACATAATACAAGAATCTATGACAGCTATTATTTAATTATAAAACTAACTCTCACTATGCTGAATAACCCTGATTATCACTGTGATGGTGAGTTCACAGAGTGAATATACCAGATATACTCAATTCCCTCCACTCTACTAAGGCAACCCTTCCTTAAATGTATCTGAGATTCTGATTCCAACAATTTTACGGCTATTGCCACTCGTTCTAGTCAGTACCTCTTTTGTGACATAAAGACCCTCATTCCCTTTCCCTTCTAATCTTGCTTCTTTCAAAAGCATTAAATTAACTTTTATGAAGGAAAAGAAAGAACCCGACTGAAGGCAGGGAGGTTAATTGATGCTATTGTTTCTGTGGCATGGCACTATTCTACAAAGGGTGGTAATTTCATCAGATGGAATTCAAAACTTTAGGGAAAAAGAATTATGGCCTTTCAAGCACTCAAAATATCTTTTGAGATGTATGTGAGAAAGATAATTGAAGAGTTTGGATTGTCCTTTGAAAGGATGTGGGAAGAGGGTTTGAATCCAATCAAAGATTGTTTTAAATAATAGAAGGTAAATTCTCAGTAGAGCTGTGCAGAACACGTTTTAAGAGGGGAAAAGGTGTTACAATCAAAAATTCTGCTTTCCCTTGAAATTCACTTCATTCTTTATAAATGTAGATTTTTCTCCTGAAGTCCAAAATTGCAATGGTATTAGTGGTTAGATTGTTAGATAGGACAAGCTCAGGGAAATATAGTGAAACCTGCCATTTAGTATGTGACCCTCACATGGCTGAGAATACATTTACTAATATAGAAAAGTTATTTGACTCATTTCTGATAACATCCCTCAGAGACCTTACAAACCGGGAAATCAGAGCTTAAAGAAATCTAATATATATATATATATTCCATAGTTATGATATTAAAAATGATAGCACCAAGATTATAAGTAAAGTTCCATTAACAAATAGGAGCTTTGGCCAACATAGTTCTTCTTCAGGAAATTCATGTTTGAGATGATTTGTACTTTGGTTTTACAGACAGCGATGAATTAAACTTTTAACGAGTAAAAGTTGACAGCATAGCCCATTATTAATATTTCATTTACGTTTATTTGTATAAATAAATTTCCTTTACATTAATAATCAATCAATAGAGAATGTGATTAAAAAGTGGATATGCTGAGGTGTTTTATATCTATTCAAATTGATGTTCTCATCCTCACTGGCCATAGGACTTAAACTTGCATTGAGGATATTTGTCACATTTGGTAGATGACATAGTTTGCTGCTATAGTTCCACTATCCAAATATGCTTTAAACTTCACCTGTCATTTCTGAAAATTGCTTAACGGCATCCATTCTCTAAGGTACTGTTTCAGAACTTCATCCAAGAGTTACAAAAATCGCTTAAATTTTGCTGCCATATCTGAAGAGTGGACTATTGATTTGTTTATCATGTCAATGCTTGAAGAAATTTGGATAAAGATAGGTCTCTTCCTAAGCATAGTGAATAAGATAGAGAAGTCTATGTGGTCCTCTGAAAGAATTTGTTTAGAAGAATGAAAGTGAGTATAAATTAGAATAACTTTCTTGTAGAAGTTTGAGTTGGTAGAATACTGGGGCCAAACACCTTTAATAGAATCACTTAGGACTGAGACAGCAGTTTTGAAGAATTCGTGGTATAACCTTCAAAGATTGAAGTTCAAAAAGATGAACATGAGATGGCTTTAAAACACAATGATGTCACTATTGTTTTTATTTAGAAGTTTGTTCTGTTTGTTTCTTTCTAGTCAGATTCTCTCTTTGGACTAAAACTCATGACATAGATTAGGCTGACCTCAAACTAAAAGTAAACCTCTTGCTTTTGCCTCCTTGGTGTTGTGATTATAGGCACAGGTCTCTATACTTAGGAGTAATGTAGATTAGAAAACGGAAAGGAAACAGACACATACAGGTCTACACAGATAGAAATGAGCCTAGCTACCTGAGATGCTGGATAGTTTCTCATGATGACTGTTATCCCAAATAGCTGTGGAAGGCATGGTGGTCTTTGTGCTCATAGACAAGTACTAGTGGAATGTTAAACACACACAGGGTTGTTCCTTCAAAGGAAAGAATACATAATCTGTTATTCACCTAGAATGCTGGGAACAGAAATGCTTACTAGCCTGGCAACATTTTTACTATCTGTGCAGCTAGAGACCGGATTGGACATTCCTTCAAACCCTTTTCATAAGCTTCATCTTCTTAGTCAATCTACAGAACCCAGTTCTATGGAAGATATCACAGGTACTTTACAAAGAGTTTCAATGTAGTCACATCTGATCTTTATTTAGCTTATTTTATTCCTCAAGGAGATTTATGTGTGTTCCATTGTGCACATGGGATTGAGTTAATTACCATCAGGAAAGTTTTCTCCAAACTGACCTGTGCTTAAATATGCCTGAAATAAACCATGCTGCATCAGATTTCCAAAAGTTGAACCAACACTATTAGTCATGTTAAACCAAACAACCTTCTTGCCTCCAAGGATATTTGCTCTGCAGGCAGTGGTAGTGACAGGGAACCCCACAAACTGCAAATGTAGAAAAAAATTGGATGTGCCCAATTCTCTGGTATACTTCATCAACTCTCAACCCTAGCTTCTATACCTGTCAGATGAGTTTTGTTTTAGAATTGGGTGTAGATGTTCCTTTTGACAATTTCTGCAGTCATATACTTCCTTATGCTGAGGTGAGTTCTTTGGTTAATTAACAATATAAAGAGTAATGTGGAATGCCTTGCACACAGGTGGTATCACCACTTGACCTCTCTCTAGTTGTAAGAAAATTTATGCATTTAAACTCTTCCATCAGAGATTAGATGGCAGATACCATTTCTGCAACATGCTGCAACTTAGCTCTCAGTTTTGCAATGCCAGAGATGGTTGTGTCATTACAGATATAATGATTTCAATGTTTACTGATATAGTGGGCACAAATGGCATTGCATTTTATTCTGATATATTTTAAGAAAATGATTATTGGTATTTTTTTTTAGTGAATTATACTAGTGGTTATAGTCACAGATATTGCTTCTATACAAGTCCATACACTTAAGAAAGTAACACAGCCTTTTAACATGGGGCTTATTTCCTATCAAGGTGATACTATTAGCAAGCAATGTTGCAGACACAGGCTTTGTTCTCACCCTGTCTTGACTGCCAAGGGGCCTGCAGACAATGGTACTCTGTGCCCTCAGGAAATGTAGTGGGCATTCTAAGGTATTACTAGAAGTTGTAAAAGGACACAAAATATTTTTGAGCCTAGGATATAACATTTAATGCTTTTCAGAAGTATTTTGATCACAATCCACTTTACAGTTCATTTGCTTTTCAGGTTAATGGCATATTTACTTTTATAGTCACACACATGCACACACATTCTTTAGACGTGTTAGAAAATAAATACATGTACTTGTCCTACTTTTTATTTGCCGAAGGCAAGCACACACTCACTTTTTCTTAGCCCCAATTTAGGTCACTGAACATGGCCCAGTCAGTCATCACAACAGTCTTTTCTCGTAGCGTGACTGGTCACAGAGGTCTGATATTCATGTTTCTGCTATGTGTATTGACAAGGAAGCACACTGGAGGGCTCACACTGTGGCCCTATAGATTCAGCACATAGTACTAAAATACTGTAATTATCCAAGCAACAAGATACGGGTATGTAGAATATCAGACTAAAATACAGTGTCAGATAAACAGAGTAACAGTTGTTTTATGGTGTATTTCTGAACTACTAACCTTTCAGCTTCATGTTTGATAGCTTCCCTATACCACACATGCACAGCCATCTTACTTCCTTACCCCATTCAGCAAATTAAGGGATCTCTAAATCAGGATCTGACTACTCTGGATTTTGCTCTTTTGTCAAGATGGTTGTAGGAAATCCAACCACAGCACATGACTGGCAGGGACACAAATCTCCTTTCAATATATGTCTAGAAGGATTTCATCTTTGGTGCACATTGATTGCTAAGTTCAAATCTAACTTTTAATATAATTTCTTTCTGTGATTTATACCTGAGCTCTGTACTGAATTCCAAGCACCTCTTATTGAAATATGATGTGGGCTGAGCGCACACAGCACTTATTGATTTGTGGCAGCAACTCTGGTCAAGTAGCTCACTTCATTCATCTCAACAACTGGCAGTGTCTTTAAAGAAATCTACTGCTTATTGAATTTGTGTAAAGCTGCCGAGCGAAGCCTCCTATAATTTCCTCTGTTCTGTATTATTTTACAAATGTGTTTGATGAACAGATTTTTAATAGAAAATGAGTTTCATACTTTTCTCCTTACGGGGTAGCAAACTCTGGTATGCAGGTCAACAGGATACATTCAAATATTTTAAAATAAAATATTTGAAACCAGTATAAGATGAAACTTCATCTTTTCTTTGATTTAACTACATTGTGTATGCTAGGAAAAATATTTGAAACTCTAGGAAAAAAATGTTACCTAAAGTACAGATTTCTATATGGAATAAAATCTTTGTGATCTAGCCATCCAGTAAATTGGAAACTCAAGTACTCCCCTGTGACTCCATTAGGATTTGGAAGCAATCAGTCCTGAGCATTCTAGTATTTTTGGAATGTACATTTTTTATGTTTCTTGTTGCTGTTAATATGATGTTTTTCTTCACCCCTGTGGCTTGTAAGTTTTACAGCTTGGATTCATCTCAGGCAGCTTTTGCTTCTTTTGTTTTCCTGTTAAGTCTTTGTATGATTGGAGCGGCAGACTCCCCCTTGAGAGCTTTTACACAATTGTTTCTATTACTCACAAGATGTGTTACTATTCTTAAGTTGTTTTAATATAATGATCCTTGGGAAACACACATTCACACACACATGCACCAGCACATACAAGCTCACAAGCACACACACACGTGCACACACACATACTAAGACTAAAAAATTTACACATTAGCTCCAAAGTCTTACTAGTATTTCAAGCACACAGTTTCAGATTTGCAAAGTTTAAAATAAAGTGAAACTCAAACCTGTTTTTAAAAGCAACCTAAACCTAAAACTAGTGCTGCCATTGTGGCTCAGCAATAAAGTTCTTCCTTGACATGAGCCCCTAGGTTCAACTGCCAAGCACATAAATTTATGTAATGAGCTCATTGGTAAATATAAGTACGATAGCTGTTGAGCACCACTTGAAAGCATCACATAAGGCTGAAGTGACAGGTGCATAAAGTAGTGTCACAAATGTCCTTCTTCTGACTATAAAACTGGTTAAATCGGTGGGTAAAAGTTCTACTATACAAGGTGAGATAGGAGTTTGAGAACTCAGAACTCAAAAGCAGGCACAGTGACGTGGGTTTGTAATCTCAATTCCATTAGGGAAAGATTAAACCACATAAAAATGAATCTCCACAGTATTCAGGGCCCTTGTCATGATGCACACAGCAACATACTTCAAAGAATCCAGCTCACAAAAAACAAGGTGGAAGGTAAAGAACAATGCCTAGTGCTATAGTATGTTGTCATAGGACCTTCACATGTATGCTGTGGTGCACATGTGCCCACATTCACACACAAAAATGTATCGTCCTCTCCCTCTCCCTCTTACCCTTCTTTCCTCTGTCTCTCTCTCTCTCTCTCTCTGTCTGTCTCTCTCTGTCTCCCTCTGTCTCTCTCTCTCCTCTCTTTCTCTCTCTCTCCCTCCCTCTCTCTCTCCTCTCTCTCTCCCTCTCCCCCCCCCGCTCTCTCTGTCTGTCTCTCTGTCTCCATAAAACATGCATATATAACCAGAAAACACAATAAAAGCAATATTCAACTGTCTTTGTTCATCAAGAACATGGTAGAGCAGAATGACACAGTTCAGAACAGGCATATGAATAATGTGGTCTCTATTTCAGTGAAAGTAAATCTTCTATTTTCTTGATCAGCATAAATTTACAAGCTTTTATTTTATTTTAAAGTATGTTGAATAATATCAAGAAAGTGAGACAAAGTACCAAACTGAAGAATTTCCATTACTTAAAGGAAAATACTATGAACCAGGTGGAAAATACTGAGGATTCATCTTGTGCTGGGCAGAGTGAAGGGCCTCCTCTGCTCACTGTCTGCTTTAAGCTTCCTTGTTAAAGACGAAGGGGAAAGCTGACATTTAAAACTAGCAGATGGTGAGGTTGATTTCGAGAGCCTATGTTGTACAGAATATTCCAATTTTCGTTCTCTCCTAGCACACTTCTTCATGGTAGCTGACGTTTTGTTTTGCTTTAATATTGTATGATATTATTTACTAAGAAAATTGGAAGCTGATAGAAATTACCTTTTTATTATGTTTTTTTTTTCTTAATTGAAATGAGTGCCTGAGTGGAAACTGTGTCAGGCAGCTTTCATATTGCGTCACAGTTCTGTGATTTAACAAATAGTGAAGGTATAGCTGCCAATGAGAATGTGAACAGTGGTTCATAGCGGAGGACCATGGAGGACTGCAGTAACCTGACAAAGCTCACCTCCCTTATGGCAGGCTTCACTGCTTCTAAATATAGACTATCTCACTTGTTTTCAAGTTTTACTGGTTTAGTTGAATATATTCCCTACTTGATGCAAATTTGTAAAAGTGCATCCAATTCGCATACATAATCAATTTTTTTTTCTCCTGCCAAGTTGCTTATAAACAAACATCAAAATAAAGATGTGAGAGGATTAGCTGTGGCTCAGTCAACACTGAGTCCCCACTGCAGTGTATCAGTCAATACTCAGTTCCCTCCAGTGGTTCAGTCAGCCCTCACTCCCCATGTGCAACTGTAGAGTCAGCTTAGTCACCTTGTCCGTATTTTCTTTTCTGCATTATTCATACTGTCCTAAGAATTCTGTTCATGGATATTTAAGGATCCATATCTTAAAATGGCCAGTCTCTTGGTTAAGTTTGCTACTTTCTTCTTCCAATGTTGAGAAGAATTAAAATCTAAACCTACTTTAAAAATAACCTACCCGAATTTTTTTTTTTTTTTGTTCCATGTAACCTGAGTACTTCAAGTCAGAAATTGCAGAGAAGGTTGGATTTTCCTGATAGGGCTTATATTTGCCTTCATTTCCAAGGAGACTGCCTCCAACAGCCGTCCTTAACTCCTCAGACAGCTTGCAACACAGTCTCTTCAGGTGCTCCAACTCTCATTCCTACCTCATGCTCTCTTCCCTTTTTTTCACTCTCCATATAAGGGTGGTTTTGAACACCAAGAGCTTTATCAAATTCACCCCCATGTGACTAACAAGTTTGTAGAGCTTGAGAGAAAGAAGGACTAGCCACCACCGGAGGAAGAAATGGATGCTTTCATAGAATTCCTGATTGTAGTCAACAGGAAGAAGACTGAATGACAATGGCGCACGTTGTCCAGGGTTTCTTAAGACTGGGTGGTTCTGTCCTCTCACCCTTTCTACTCAATATCTATTCCACCATTTACTTCATTGCATAAAAGTTCAGTTCCATGGTAACCTTACGTTTACATGCTAAGGCTTCTAATTAGGAGCAAAAGACAAAAACAAACAAGCAAACAAACAAAACCAAAAGCCAACAAAACAATCAGAATGAAAGCAAGAAAATAGAGAAGAGGAAAAAGAAAGATTGATTGATTTGGGTTCTTTCTAAACCAAAATCCAACACTGACCTAAATAATTGGTCATAGTAGTTTTTATGGCATAATTTTAATATATTTTGAAAATATCCACACTCTTGTCTTGGCTGTTTAGTTTTTCAATATTGTTTGCTCCTCTAAAGGGTACAAAAGTAAGGTTTACATGAGCCCATCACATTCCAAACTAAAATTATCTTGAGTACATTTTAAATGTGCAAGGAAAATGGTGGCAAATTAAATGAAAAATCTGGTAATTTTGAGGACAAACAGATTAAGCATTCAGAAATTATGCAAATCTGTAGTGTTTACAGTGTGTTAGCAAATTACAAATTATCTCAGAAAAGAGAGAAGCCAGAGGACAAACACCAGCATTTTCTACAGGCTCATACAAATGATTTGGAAAATGAAAAGAAAACTTACATGAGAAAATAATGAAAACAGGAAATATATATTTTAGGAAACTGTCACTCTGTTGTTAAATAGAGAAATCAATTTTTCTATAAGAAATAATATTGTTTTCTAGAAAGCATGTTTTATTTACAGCTTTATTTAACCTCAACAAAGAATATTCTTACATTGTAAAACAAAAACTGTAATTTTACTAAAGCACAGATTTTGAATTTACAATTTATTAATAGAAATTGAAGAAGTGTTCCTCTGCTTAATACTGCCAAGTATGTAGGGAGCACAGATTGTGGTGAGATTTGTTTCCAGTGATGGCTTATGTCAGTGATTCTCAACCTTCCTATACTGTGACCCTTTAGTTTAGTTCCTCATGTTGTACTGACTCTCAATTATAAAATTATGTTTGTTGTTACTTTACAACAATAATTTTCTACTGTTATGAATTGTAATGCAAATATATTTTTATGGTCTTAGGGAACCCTTGTGAAAGTATAATTTGACATCCAAAGGTTTTCAAACTTTGACGAAGAGCTTGAGAACCACTTATCTCCATGCTGCCTCTCATTCTTTGTTTTGTCTTCTTCTACTCCTAATGAATTTGTATTGTTGGCATACACACACTTTGTAAAAATTGGGACCCTACTGGGACCTGAAAGCACATTACCTTAAGAAGCTAATCCAGTTTCCAGATACTAATTCAAACAGGGAACAAGAAAATAAACCACATAATAATAAGCTGCAGCTTTATTGTTAATTATTAGACCTCTTATTTATGTAACATGTAGTTAAGAGAAAACAAACATCATCATATCTTTTTTTTTTTACATAAAGAAGTAATTTGTGGGTTTTGAAATGTTAAGGGAATTAGACAGAAACAGAGGCCAAGGAACTGCTTTCAGAAATTCTTCCTGCCTACAATAATAAAGATTTGGGTATTGCTGGTACATCATTAGTGGGCCCATGCTCCATCATTATTCCAGAAACGACAAAGAAACAAACATGATTTTATGGAGTTGAAACTTTAAGCTAGTGAGCTGTGTTCATTATGTCGCCTATCACAGACTCTAGCATGAAGAAGCTGGGATCTGGTAAAGATTCACTGGAATCTTTCCATCTTAGTCAGCCCCATGCAGCTAAGTGGATGGCAATCTGTCTTTGTCTTCAGTCTTCCCACTTTTCAGTCTCCTTTGCCTCTAAAGTGCTGTGATGAGAGGCATGCACTGCCATGTGTGCTGACTCCTAAGCTCCAGTTTAGGCTCCCTGTGCTTTATTAAGATGGCTTTCCTGACTCCCCACATCTCAAGACAGAAAAATCTTTGTGGTAATAATCTCCAGAGTGTACAGGGTATAATGTTAGCAGTGTACTTCCTACTGAATGAGTAATTTCCTCATTTACCGTCAACATTTACCTTTGTATTTACATAGGTAATAAATACCTAACAAAATATGGCTAAAGTAGAGGCAATAAATATTAAACAGTAACATATATATTCAACCTCTATTTCTCTGCATATATTCTTTTCCCCTTAAACTAAGCATTAATAACACTTACTCATTTTCTTGAAACTAAAATCAACAATCACCCACTATTAATTTTCTTTTTAGCTACTACATGTATCTAATTCATCAAAAGGTCCTGTTGATGCTATATTGAACAGAGATGCATCTACTTTTTCTCATTGCCAACTACTCTTTGATCTAAACAACGATTAGCTTTAAAAATATTTTATTTCATATCAGAACATGCATATATTATGACCAAATACAATCTACTTTACCTCCTCTACAGATCTACAATTCTTTCCTTCACACCCACACCAATTGTTCCCAAATTCATGCTCTCATTTTTTTAAATTAACACTCACTGAGTCCATCTAATGCTGTCTGTACGTACATGTGTAGTGGAGCCATCTATTGAAGCATGGGTAAACTCTCATTGCCCACATCCCTGAAGTCAACTACTTCTCCCCACCAAGCAGCTATTAATCACCAATAGCCTCTCAAATAGAGAGGAACCTCAAGAGATCCATCATCATCCATACTGGGATTTGACTGATTAGATCTTGTGCCAGTCTTATACACAGAGTAGCAACCATTGTGGATTCATCTATACATTTTTGTTGTCCTATCTAGCAAATGTTATTTTGATGCAGACATTACTTCCTTTGCTTCTTATAGTCATTGCTCTTCTTCTTCTGAGGTGATTACAGAGACTGCCCTAATCGGAGCTAAGCACTCCAAAGTCTCTTATTCTTTGCACATTAATACAGACTGGTTTGTGTGTCTATACCAATTGTCCTCTACTCAAAAAAGAAGTACATCTTATGAGAGTTAAGAGATGTACTATTCCTTGAATGTAATGATAAGAATGTAGAGAACATCTCATTACTTTGTTCATTTGACAGAAAACTAGTAGTAGATCATCCCGTCGAGCCTACGACCTAGTTAGACTCAAGCTTGGGGTCTAGGGTCCGATCTGTGGAGAAGACTTCAAGTATGATCAACAGTGTTTGGTTACTCTTATAATATTTGTGCCACAATTGCCCCAGTGGACATATATTGCCATGGCAATCACTCTGAGAGTTCTAAGGAGTCATGGCTGGCTAACACTGATGATTATTTCCCCGCTCTGGTAATTCGTACAATGCTTTTCAGCACTAAGAAAGCTACCCAGTAGGAAGGAGGCTTCTCAGTGAGTACCAGCTTGGTGAATTCATGTCTCATGACTCATGTTTCTGGTGTCTTTAGCAACAAAGTCTCCTCATCAAGGTCTGGATGAGAGCTGTGAGCAATGGCAATTCCTTGTAATGTCTCGGGGAGGGATTATTGGACACCAGTGATAAGCAAGTAGAAAAGAGATAATTCATAGGAAGAACTGGGCTTTTCATCCAATATAATATGGTTTCTGGGGGAATTGTCTCATCATTATAGAGTAACTATATTTAACCCCCCTCATGTTTATGAGTATAATTTAGGAACCCTTTATAGTAGATTCCCATATGGTATTTTCAAAGGTTTTTAGTGCTAGTTATATTTCCTCATAATCTCTTCTCTACCCTTCCCCCCCATCCTACCAGTCTCAGTTTAACCCTTTCTATTCTACTATTCTTCTATTTCTATTCATGACCTTAGATTATATTTTCCTTTCTTTGAACCCCTTCTTTCCCACCCCAGTGGTTTTTTCCAATCATTTTTTATGAGTACTACATTTCAAGCATACATACATAAATATTCAAAGCCACATATGAAATGATGTGACATTTATCTTTTTAGATTAACTCAGGATTATTATTTCCAGATCCTTCCTATTAGATGAGAATTTTATATTTCTTTACAGCTCGATAGAATTCTATTTTGCATATGAGCCATATTTTGACTATTGATTCAGCTACTCGGTGATATATAGGCTGTTCAACGTTGTTGTGGAAAGATCAGTAAGGGAGTTGGCTGAGCTGATATCTCTGTAGCAGGTAGTAAAACTAGGTCATATGGTAGCTATTTCTTGCTTTTGGTAGAAGCTCCACATCAAACTACATTTCCAGCAACAGTGAATACATTTCTTCCTTTCCCCAGATTCTTCCTAGTCAAGATATCATGTTGGAATTTTAATAGACCTTGGGTTGAATCTGCAGCTTCCATTTAGAAAAATGGTCATTTTGACACAATTCATCTACTAATCCAGGGTCTTTTCACTCTTGTATCTTCTTCAGTTGCTTTTCTTAATGTCTGAAAAGTTTCACTTTACAAGCATTTTACTTGGTTGGTTAAATTTATTCCAAGATTGCTTTTGAGGTGATTGCGAATGGGTGGTTCATCTTATTTATTTCTTGGTGTGTTTGTTGTTGGTACAGTGGAAGGCTACTGATTACTGCAAAGGACCAGCTTGACATCACAGGGTAAACCTAAACAGGAAACAAGGGTTGGGAATTATGGCCAAAATCTGTTTACTTTTGGCAATTTAGCTCTTTCTATCTATGGGGCCAGAAGCTGGTAGCTTCTGCCTATATAACTTTTTCTTGCTGTTTTGGGGCCCAAAGCAGCTGGTTTCTGGCAATTAACTCCTGCTGAGAGCAGCATGGAGAAAGAAACTTGGGTATTTGGATTCTTTTCTCTCATTGGCTATGCCAGAAGCTTGGAGTTCCTTAACCCTTCAGTAAGCCAGAAAGAAAGGAAAGGAAAAAACAGAAGAGAAGAGAAGAGAAGAGAAGAGAAGAGAAGAGAAGAGAAGAGAAGAGAAGAGAAGAGAAGAGAAGAGAAAGAAGAGAAAGAAGAGAAGAGAAGAGAAGAGAAGAGAAGAGAAGAGAAGAGAAGAGAAGAGAAGAGAAGAGAAGAGGAGAGGAGAGGAGAGGAGAGGAGAGGAGAGGAGAGGAGAGGAG
>JADRCD010162493.1:0-17972 GCA_019843815.1 Montemys delectorum
CACACACACACACACACACACACACACACAAATAATTCAAAGCAGGGACTCAGTCTGAAAATTGCATACTGTCGTTCACAGCAGCCATATTCACAGAGTTCAAAAGATGGTGAGGTGGGGACTTTTCCTAGGGAGATGAGCAGAAATTTATTCTACTCTAGGTAAGCAGTAAATGACAGACATGTTAAATAACTCTTCTGGACTCTATTTGGTGAAACAACAGTTTGAGTACTGCTGTGAGCAGAAGCATAGGTGAGTAGCACAAGCAATTTATGGGTGGTCACATCATGGAATGAAAAAAAATCTCTTTCTTCTCTAATAGTCATTAACTGTATCTAAATCCTTGGGGAGGGGTTGGGCCTTATGACCCCTGCCTCTTCTCCATGGCAGAACACTAATGGGTCTAATCGTGTGCAGGTCTCTTTCTGATAATTACAGTTATGGACAAGTCTAAAGGCAGTGGCCATGCTATTCCTGAAGGACAACATTCCGCCATACATGAGAGTAACCCATGTATTAGAGGAACAGATAAAAAAAATGGAGTGTGTGTGTGTGTGTGTGTGTGTGTGTACGTATGTACAACAATATATGCATCCTTAAAAAGAAATGAAGAAATTCTCATTTGTTATAACATTAACCAGTCTTATAATAAGCTCTTGCTTATTATAAGCAAAATAAGTCATATATAAAAGGACAAATACTGATTAGCTTAACTTCTGTGAGCTGTCAGATTTCTAGCGGCAGGGAGTAGACTAGTGGTGTAAGGAGTACAGAGGAGAATGGGGAATTACTGTTTAAGTGGTGCAGAGTTCTCAGCTTGGGGAGGATGAGAATGTTCTGGGTGGTGACAAAGGCTGTATAATTGAAGTGTAGACTTAAAACAATATAATGGTGACATTTATGTTACGTGCATTGGTGCCAGGTTTGGGATACTCACCTTCAAGTTGTTGGTCAAAGGGGTCCCAGAGCCTTCCGAAACAATACAGAGCTCTTGATTCTCTGCAGAAGTTGATAGTTATAGAACATGGAAACAAGTCAAGATGATAGTAACTTGAGAGCTTCTTCCCCACTGGTTAGTTTTCCTGGTGGTAGAAGGAGCGACACAGGCTTCTATGGGAGAACAGTAACCAGCAGTCTTACCAGCTGCGAACTGAATGCTAGAATAACAACCAGCGTAACAAGATCCACTTACTTCATGCAATAGTGGCATGAATGTCATGGAGGGTAACCAGCTGCTTTCTCATTGGATTTAAGAGCCACACCAGAACACAGAATTCATACCCGCTACTGTTAACTACATCAAAATCTGTGGTTGGATGATTCCTAGGCCTTAGGGGAGAACCTATTACCGTTAGTGATACTAAATGGGTATAGTATCAACTTGCTTTCTAATTGCTTATCTTTATATGCAGAATAACGCAGTCCCAAGTCTTCATTGGAGAAGCTGTTTTTCATTAGATAGGACTTAACATAGAGCCCCACAACTGGTGAAACTGCAGAGAAGAAGAGACTACGGATTGCTCAACTCTAGTAAGACATCTGCATCACTGACCTCCCCAGTGCCCCTCGGTCACAAGGATCACTAGTAAAAGGGAGGCAGAAAGATTGTGAGGTTGTGGAGGAAGACTGAGAAACATTTTTCTCCTGACATGAAAGGCCTACCGTACACATGAATTTACAATGGATGTAGATGTACGCACAAGACCTTCATAAGATCAAGCCAGGAAACATTTCCAACATGTGTAGGGAAAGGGATTTGAAAAAAAAACTACCACTAGCTGAAGAGTTATTGGTAGTTGGTTGCTGCTGGGGGAGGGAGCATCAATTTTCTTCAGGGATTTACTCTAGGTAGGTTGCCCATGCAACTGTGGATGGCCCTACACCATTACACATACAACTATTACCTATTTGGACTCAGTGGTTAGGTACATGAAGTTAGGATGGAGGTACTGTGGGGAGATCTGGAAGGAGTAGGAGGGGAAGGAATAAGGATGGATTTGATCAAGACAGATTTTTATGTGTATGGAATTCTTGAAGAATAACTTTAAAATATATTCAAATCATAAATACCAGTGTCTTAAATTTGGTTCACAAAATATGGGTGATAATGTGTCATTTGCACAGCTTGTAACTCTCTTGTATGAATGGAGCCAATCATTAAAAACTTTAAACATTCAAATGGGGAATTACTAAACATGATTCTTCTCCAGTATAGCTCAAACGTCTATATATATTCATTCAATCTTAGGATATTTTTCTTTGTGTCTAGGCTTGCTAAGTAGACATAAGCACAGGTTTTCAATGCACAATTTTAAAACAAGTAAGCCAGGTGTGGTGGTGCACACCTTTAATCCCATAATTTGAGAAGTTAAGACTGGAAGTTCACAAGGCTATGTAAACAGGACCTATTTAAAAGAAGGAAAAAGCTGGTAAAGAGAACATCTCTTGGTGATGTATACCTTCAGGGGTTATGGGGGAGAGTGGATTTATCAGGAGGCTCTGGGTACTAGCAATGAGCCTTCACATAAGGCTACAGGGGTCGTTTTCCAATTATTCAGTTCTTTCCATCTGGTGTTCATGTTGATATATGTAAATTTAATTGGAATAACTCACACCCAACATGATAAATATGTAGGTGTGCTTATGAGTATCTTCCCCAGGTTTCCAAGAGCCTTGCAGGGTATTTTCTGGGGGGTCCTGGGAGCAGTAGTTAATCCGGCAAAAAGTCCAGAGCTAGGCGAATGAGAAGAGTGGGTGTCTGGAGACCATGATAAAAATAAAATATCTATATATTAAAGCCAAGAATAGAAGTTCTGAGAAGTTATAATAACAATCCTTTTTCATTTTCCATTGTTTATTTCCTAGAGCACAATGTGACAGATCTTATACATTTTCCTCTTGTGGGTGACAGTTTGGTTCAGTTATTGCTCTTGCCCAGTCTTTGCTTTTGGGAGAAGGTGAACATTTTCTAGGTATTTGTGGGTGTAATTTGAATGAAGGCAGAGAAAGGAATTGGATTCAGAAATAATCTTATTGCAATATATAGAGCATAATAATAAAAAAAAAAGGATTCTGACAAAATATCCATGGAGCCCATTTCTGAAATGACTCCAGGAAACCTGGAAAAACTCCCACAGATGTCTGAGGTGCCTGTGAAGGAAAAGACCAAAGGATTTCCATACTGGGGATGTGAGAGGCAAAAGGCATGCTGACACCCCCCCCCCCCCCCCCCCCCCCAAGGTTCCACCTGGAAGGTATGGTGCTGGTTAGGGCTAGCTGAAGGATTCACTTCAGCTCACCCCACGCCCAGAAGCATGTATCTGAAGGAGAGTTTTGTTATCCCTGTAAACAGCAGGGTTGATGGCCACCTTCAGTGGTCAAGGAGCAGAGGTCCCAGTCCTACCCACTGTAGTCTAATGCTTTAGAAAGGAGTGAAAAGAGTTAAGTGCTGTGTTGGTATCACTGAAGAAAAGGACCCATCTGTTCGGTGGACTGATGTGTGGTTCCCCACTATTACGAGTTGCCCATGGACTCCCAGGTATCACTGCCTCTGCAGATTCAGGACTACCCTGAGCATCCAGGAAGTGGGTCTTCTGGCTCCTAGTAATGCAAGTAGCCTTGCTATTGCCAGACGGTGTAGCGTCCATGCTCCCCTTCTGTCTTTGAGCCCATGAGTACTTTGAATAGAAGGAATGGGTGGAGGAGAATACTGCTTCTTTGCCTGAGTAAGGGGATCCTTTATTAGGTAAAGAGAAGTGGATGACCAGCAGCGGATGACCTCATTGTGACCTTTGGTTTGCTCATTCCTGCCTTGCTAACTTAACTGCACAGAGACAGGTTCAACAGACTACAGCACAGTTGAACAACCTTGATCTCTTAACTGTCTTGTAAATGAATCAGAACCCAGCCAAGACTTTGTATGGACACTTTTGTAGTCCTGTGGGCATGCTGAACAGTCTTGACATGTGGCCTGGAAACCTAAAATATCTGTTCTCTGACCTGCCACAGACACATTTGATGACCCCTGACAAGAATCACCGGTTACTACTGTGTTAGTCACACCAGAGATGAACGAATACATTTATAACAATACTACTGGTTCTCACATTAACAATATGTTAGGGAAAAGGTCACACACATGGCAATGTCAGTGGAAGTTGCCAACTTCCTGTCTCCGTGTAGCATCCCTCCTGATCCCCAATATCTTTATTGTTACCAATATCTCCTTCAAAGAACTGATATCTCTTGAATCCTATTTTAGATAACTGCTTTAAATGTTGTATACACTAATCCATTTACATTAATCTTCACAACAATCTTATGAGGTAGGAATTATTTTCTCTCTGTTCCAGATTGAAGGGATTACATGGAACACATTCCCGAAGTCACATGGCTTGTGAGTATTTGCTGTGCCAGGCATTGAGCCAAGTGCTTTCATGTGCAAGCTCTCCCAGGTAGCCCTCCCTAGTAACCATGCATCACCACCCTGCTCATTGTACAGGTTAAGAAACAGCTGTTCAGAGGAAGAAGGGACTTGGCAACAGTCAGCAGGGGTGGAACTGCCACTCCCTGTAGGCTTCTGTGCTGCTCTTACCAACCACCCAGCCTTCTGCAGTCTAATAGATGCTGCCTCTGTGTGCTAACAGCGCATTCCTGTAATTCCATCTGGCTTGGCTGGGCTGTGTCTCAGGGCTGACTGGGGAGTCTGATGGAAAGGATCTATCTTCCCCCAGCAAACTCCTCCCGTAATTTGTGTCAGTATATGGTCATTGTCTTAAAATTCTTCCAAACATCCATTGGAGCCCAAGAGAGTGAGACCTTCTCAGGGGTTTGCTATAGTTTGCCTCAGAAGTGTCCCTCAAAGGCCCTCATAGTGCTGATTTAATTTCAAAGCCTTGGGGCTACTTATAAATGGTGGAATTGTTTGAGTAGACTCTAGAGGAAGGAAATCGAGTCACGTGAGGTGTCCTCAAAAGACCCTTGCTCCTCCCCTTGATCCTCCTTTTAAGTCTCTGGCTGCCAGGAAGCAAATGGGCATTCCCTGTCAGTACTCCTGCCAAGATTGACTATGCTTCCACCCGGCCAAAGTAATAGGTACAAGTTACTGTGAGCTGAGCCTTTGAAACCATGCGTCTGAATAAATCTTTTCTCCTTAAAAGTTGATTTATCTCCGGTATTTGCTATACAGAGGACAAAGGGCAAAGCTGGAATCATTTCAGACAGGGAAATGAGGGAAGCCTGCCTGAGAGAGGAGAAACTTGGTTAAGTTTGAAGAATAAACAAGTTGGACATGGCTCTGGATTTGAGAAAGAAGGTGGATTTGAGAAGCCTATGAAATCACAGGATGGAAAGGAAGCAAGGTGCTCAGTGAGATGGGCGGGGGGGGATGCTGACTTGACTGGACGATTAGAGGAAGGGTGTTAAGTGAGACCCTTATCCACCTGGTCCAGGGGGAGGGTATTTTGTTTCATCACCAATGAGGAAGATGAACGGTTATGAAACAGAGATGTGACTAGTAGGTCAAAAATCCACCTCAGGCCACTCGTAGACTGGACTGGACAAGAGAATGTGTTAGAGGAGGTTTAGGCAGAAGGTTGAGAGCTGGACCTGCAGAAACGGCAGGGTGAATTGAAGGATGAAGTCATCTGAGCTCAAAGCAGTATTAAAAAAGCAGGTGCCAGCTGCTGAGCAGGAGGATTGCTGGGGGTGGCAAGAGGATCTGGATTTACCAGACTCATGGACAGGAACAAACAGGTATAATCGATGGAGGAGTGTGAGCAGTGTGGGGGGATGGGCTGTTTCCCCTTGCTAGTTTGAAGGAGTCAGGAGGCATCTAGGTGGGAACATCCCACAGCTAGCTGAACACTGGAGGCCCGGAAAGAAAGAGGAGCTAGAGCAATGTTCAGGAAAGAAAGGCCTGAGGGGAGGGGGCAGGACATGGCCTAAAGCAGAGAATAGGTGCCTACAAAATTTGGCCAAGTGCATGATAAGGAAGAAAGAAAACAAATATGCCACGAACCAGATTAAAATCTCACATAAAATGTCATCACATTGAAGACACAGAAACTGGCAGGGCTGGGTCCTCTTAACTCTACTATTCCCATACCTCCCAGGTCACTTTCCACCTCTAAACCAGCTCTGTGTTCTGCAAGGGAACTTGTCATCTCTAATCGTAAGTGGATCTAGAAATTTCCACTCGCTTATTAAACAGGTTTAATAAGTGCTGTTCTCTCTGTCTCTGTTGTAGGTTGTAACTAAAACCTGTTACAGACGTGAGGAAAAGCACGTGAGCATGCATGGCTAGAATTCTGCATGGAAAAAAATGATCATAAATAACCACACAGAGCCTTTAAAATGTGCCAGTCCCTCTGCTAAGCGTGTTGCAAGCGTGGTTTCATTACTGCTGCATAGACCTGACACATCACTCTCATCTTCCTATTGGACAGAGAGAACATGGTACCTGGAGAAGATGAGGTCCCCAAAGCTAGCAGGAAGCAAAGGCTGGAGGCTAGCAAGCCATCCACAAAGCTCTTGCTTTGCCCTGGTGGATAATCCTGAGGAAGAAGAAATGAAGTAAAAAGGAGGTCATTTGGGAAAGAGGAGTATGAGAGAACTTTAACTTTTGCTGAAAATATTAATTACCATGAGAGGACAGAATAGGCCCATATCCTGGAGATATAGGAGAGTTTGGGGGTCTCCTGAGGTTGCCAACACTTTTTTTTTACTCTCCCTACCTAAATATGTACAAGGGTCTCTGCCAAGAAGACATAAACTATATTGAAAGTAATACCACCCAGAGTGGGTCTGGATCTAGAGATATCAGAAGGCAAGCAAGGAAGTGGTGGGGGTCACTATTCCCTTGGGGGTGTGAGCTGGCCTCTGGCAATGGGCTAGTATTCTTTGCACTGAGGAGCTGGAAAGGTCACTTACGAAGCAGGATCAAGTACTAGGGATCAGGGTCAGGGTCAGGGAGAGAGGCAACTTTGGAAATCACAAGCTCGCTCACTCTTCCAATTTCATTTCCATGAATGAATTGATGCTGCAGTAAAATACTTATTTGTGTGGAAGGATGTTTTGTTAGCATCTATTAGAGCCTGTATTGGCCTTTGACTCTTCCACCCTGTAGTTCTCAAAGACAAGTATATGGATGTGCAAGTGTATCGGGAGATGCAGTGTGAGTGCAGCACATCCTCTTGGACCTGGAGCATCCTGGAGCCAGCCTGGGGCCAGTTGAGGAGCTGGAGGAGCTGGTGGAGAGGAAACTGACGAGGTAGTCTTGTCTGGGGCCAAGTCTTAGGGAGGGGAGAAGAATACCATTGTTGCAGCTTGGGATCCCTTCTCACCTGGATAGGTCATCTGCCTGCCGTGACTTGTCTTTGGCAGTGGGCATCTGGCAGCCTAGTCTAGGGGCTCTGGCAGAGATTTGAAGGAGTGCTTACACTGGGCACCTAGTGAGACGATTTGTCAAGGGAAGAGCAACTTCCCTTCGCATGAGCTTGAGCAGTGTGTTTGGAGGAGCCAGTGAGATAGCAGGTTGAGGATTTAGTGTGACCCTCGATGTGTAAACCTCAACGAAGTGACAATGTTGAGTGCTTGCTGCAGAGACAGAGCTGGAATCTTGAGTCACAGTCTGCTTCTCATCATTGTGCATCCACTGTGCTCCCCGCATCTCTTGAGACAACTTCAACCGCACACATCGCACACCATGAAAGTAAAACACGTAACAGATGCGATCACCAGCCCGTGATGGAGGGGCAAGCAGAGGCTGCTGGGGGCTCCCCAGGCTTCACGTGCACAGGCAGAGTGACACAGCTTATGTTTTTCACTTCAGAGTTGCTGGGACACTGACTGGCTTACAGTGGATGCACTTCTAGAAAGTCACAAAGACTGGAGAGGGGTGAAACTCCTGATGTGCTCCCTCTGGCCTTGGTTGCTAAAATGGAGGCAGTGACAAGTTGGAAAACCATGGCAGTGGTAGGAAGTGGGCCTGGGTCATGGCCAGTGGTCAACTAGACAACTTGGGACACCTTGAGAAAGGTATGTCAGTGGTTTAAAATAAAAAACAATTACATTTATTTTTATTTGTGTGTGTATGTATGCAGGATGTTAGAAGACAACTTTGGAAGTTGGTTCTCTCCTCCCACCTTGTGAGTTCCAGGGATCCACTCAGTCATGCTTGCTGGTAAGCACTTTTATGTGCTGAGCCACCTTGCTGGCCCATCTCACCTTTTGCAGTCTAGTGCTTTATTCTTCAGAAGAGGGGTAAAAGGTCATTGCAGCAATGAGGCAGTATGCATAGAATATCTTCAGTGTAGAGCGCTGAATCAGGACGGGTAAGAGTATGTGGTCTCTCACTAAACACACCCTGTTGCAGACTAAGAATACAGTTTGGAATACAGAGCTTGCAGGACATAGAAAGTGCTCTTAGGACATTGATTTAGGCTCATGATGGGCTTTCTGGGTACAGGGAAATGAGGGTTTCTTGTAGGCTTTCGTGGATCAGAAAAACTCAACAAAGAAGATGTGGCATCATCTAACCTTGAAAGATAGACTAGTCCCAGAGGAGGAGAGGAAGTCACTGGAGAGTAGGCTATTGACAAACACCCAGAGGAAGGAACTTGGAGCATTTTCTATGGTCAATGAGGGAAGAGAGAGGTTGCTCCTGTGGACGTAGAAGAGCTGTTGGGCCCCATCTTTCCTTCTGTGTGCTTTCCACTCTCACTGAAATAGTTCGCCGCCATTTTTATCCTCGTTCTTGCCTGGAATCCATGGACAAGAGAGACAGCATCTCAGCCAGCTTTCTCATTGCCTGTGCCCCTAGTGTCTAACTAACACTCACTGGTACTTCTTATGCAGTCTTATGGCTCTGTTGGGGATTGCTTCCATTGCTCCCTGTGGATACCAGAATCTATGAATGCTTAAATCCCTTATATAAACGGTATAACATTTTCATAGTACCTGCCTCCTCCCGTATATTTTAACCCTCAATTAAATGTAAGTGCTGTGTAAATAGCTGGTTTGCTGTGCTGTTTGGAGAATAAAAACAAGAAAATGTCTATATATGCATTCACTAGAACTGCAATTTCCTTTTAGTACTAAAGATTAAATTTGGGGCTATGTGGAAATGAGATATGTATTCTACCAACAAGCTACATACCCAGACCTGAAATATCAAAAATAATATTACAAATTGTTTACTGGTTGAATTCATGGACTTGGAACCTGTGGATAAAGAGGACTGATTGTATTTGGGTATTTTGAGAACGAGTGAATGAGAGAGTAAGCAGTTATATTGGGAGTAGGTTATGGTCACAGTGTAGAAGGCCTTGAGTCACAACTGAGGGTCTGTTGGGTAGTTTGATTGTGGACACAGCTCTCTGAAGAGAACGTTTTGGGGAAGGGCAACGTCATGCAGGATAGGTTGAAGGACACAAGACTTGGAAAGAGGGTGGGCTGTGCAAGACTCACAAGGAGGTAAGGGTCCTGGAGACTTGCATGGGTGAAACTGTAGACTCACCTATGGTATGGGTATGGGGGAGAGAAGGAACGGTTAGGAGGCGGACCAAGCAAGCACTCTCCAGGTGTTCTCATCAGGTTGCCTCTTCCAGTGATGGTTCTGCAGTACTTAGAGGCCACATGCCTCCCTCCTAGTGTAACTGTAGAAAGAGTGAGAAATGAGGAAGGGAGGAAAAGCCACAATGTTCCACAGTTTTGCCTGCCTGGCCTCACCATGGAAAAAATGATGGAAGCAGGAGCAGTGGTCAGAGGACACAGTATACACTGAGTCTGGGAAGGCTGGGACATTGGCCACCTGGGCACACCACACCTAAATTCTATTTTTCAGAGAAGGTGATACTCTTGAGTTTTCTACTATACAGTGAGAGAGGGAGGAGGGAAAGGATTACTAACTTATTTTCTGCCCAGTGAAAAATCTTGACTGCGTAAACTCATTGAAGTCGTCAGTATTTTGAAGAGTTTTTATAGATTCCTCCCTGTGGACAAACCTTCGTGGAGAATATATCCTCAGGGGTATTTCTGCTAGAACAGGGGACAAAGTGGGCAGTTTAAAGTCTCCCTAGACATGTGCACATCCTCTATAGATAAAAGGCCCTGAAACTACCTTCTGTTTTGCTGGGTTGGAAACTGAGGTATCGAAAGATCTGTGGTTAGGAAATATCTACCTACAAGGACAGGGACATTCAAAAGAAGCACAAAATCTGTCCCCGTCTCAGAAAGTCAATCTGAAAGGATAGGAATTACCAATTGGAGTTGCTAGGCCTTGGAATTCACACGGACCATTTCTGTTATACCATATTTGGTTTCGGTTATGATTAGTAACAAAGCTTTGCAGATAAAATGAGTTTGTTAGCCTACTTATTTTCACTGGAAAGATGGTAAGAGTAGTTTTGTCTTTTCAGCCCAGCTTGAGAGCAGAAGAGCCCAAAGGGAGCAAGAGGTAGGATAACCCCGGAGAGGAGACAAAAGCTCCTGCTCAGTGCAGGAGAAAGAAAAGAATGTCTCACGCTCACTTTGTGTGTCAGCTTATTGGGATCATGGTCCCTTGATATAGGGCAAGTATGGTTCTTTTGTGAGAGTGTTTTAAATGTTTTTCCTGAAAATATATGTGTGCATGTGTGTCTATATGAGGCATGTGCATATAAGTTTATGCAGAGGATGAAGGTATTGGATCTTCCTGGAGCTGAAGCTCCGGCCAATTGTGAGGGAGTTTTCTGGGAACCAAACTCAGGTCCTGTACTCCTAACAAGCAAGAGGCCATTCAGCTAGCAGATGGCCTGTAGCCTTGAATTGTAACATCAGTGTTCCTGGGTCTTCATCCTGAAGGCCCTGCAAATTTTGGACTTGATAGACTACATAACTGAGCCAACTCCTAAAATAAATCTCTTTCAGATAAATTTGTTTCCATGGTGATCCTAAATCCCCTCATGTTGGATCTACTTCTCTTCAGTGATTTTTGAAGGCTAGCTGGGGCACTCAACTTACAGTGCCTCCATTTTGAGAGATGCACTAGGCAGGAAGAGTTAGCTGGGATGGACAGACCCTTCAGTACCTTGTGGTAGAGTTGACCCATTGCTCTTATTTGTCTTTAGTCATCAGCTAAGTCTCCTAGCTTATCTTAGGATTTCAGACTCAAAAGACTTCAGTAAGTTGAGATCTCTGACCCAGAACCATGCAATGGGTAGCTTCCTGCTTTAGCTTGTATGTGTTGAGTAGAGTGGCTGCCCTGACAGTTCAGACTGAGGAGGGACCTCTGTTGGACAATCAAGAAGGGAATAGACAGTCGGGTAGGGGCTTCCTTCAGCACTCCTTACCTGGAGTAATATAGTTTGTCTTGGAAACCTGTTGTGGAGCTTGCTTGCCTAGTCTGGCCACACTCTATTGAAGCAGTCACCAAAACTCAAAACATTCATTTCATGGCTTTACTTCCTCCAGCTACGGAGCAGAGTGAAGCTGACTGAGCAACAAAAGCAAGCAGCAAGGAAAAGTTTTCTAGGCAAGACCCCATGTGGTGGTTAACCTTGTCAACTTGGTGGGACTTGGAATCACCATGGAAACAAATCTCTGCATCTGTCCGTGAGAGGGTTTCTAGATGGAGCTAACTGAGGTTGGCAGATTCACTTTAAATGTGGCTTGCACCATTCTAAGATCTCAGGCTGAATAAGAAGGCAGTGAACTAACTCAGTACCAGCGTAGTCCATCACTCTATGCATCCTCACTACAGGCACAAGGAAAGTAACCAACACTCCTTTGGAGCAAGGATGCCACCTCTTCACCCATGGGGAATATTCTGCAAGAGGGCAGGCACTTTAGTCCCAGATTCCAAAGAAATACTTGCCTTTCTTTGCTTGTTCAATACTCAAGGGGACAGTGCTAGTAGGCTCCAATCTGCTTCATGGAGAAAGATTCACTCTAAATCAAAATGCTGTTATGGAACTCCTGATATGTTTGTCAGGTCACATGCTAGGGGACAAAGGGACAATGGATCAGGACCCTTGCACAAAAATTTACAGTGTTGTGGGAGATGGGCCTGGGCCGACTATTACTGAAACAAAGGGTATCCCGAAGCTACACAAAGATGTGGGGTATCTCTCATGCATGTATGAAGTAGAACTGTACTGGCTAGCTTTATGTCAACTTGATACAAGTTAGTTTTATTTGGGAAGAGAGAACTCCAACTGAGGAAATGTCCTCACTAGATTGGCCTGTGGGAAAGCCTGGGAGGTTTTAAGGAGTAATGATTGATAAGAGAGGTTCCAGCTTACTGTGGGTTGTGCCGCCCCTGGGCAAGTGATCCTAGGTGCTATAAGAAAGCACTCTGAGCAAGCCTTGGGGAGCAAAGAGTAGAGTTTCCTCATGGCTTCCCCTCCTGCTCTGGACTCCAGGTTTGTACTTTGATTTCCTGGTCTGTGATATGGAATTGTGAGATGAAAGAAACTCTTTCTTTCCTAGGTCTCTTTTGGTGAAAGTGTTTTATCACAACACTAGAAATCATAACTAAGGCAGACAGATATTAACTCTGCCTGCATAGTCCAGAGGAGATGCCACAGGAGAGGCCAGAGTGAGGCTAGGCCTGATGGAGAGGCCAGAATAAATCATACTTGATGGCATACATTTGGTGATTCACATTTTTCTTTGGTGTAACTATGACAAAACAGCAAAGATGTTTTAATGTAGGAAATTGAAAGACAATGTGTAAATAGGTAGTAAAGTTCATATTTTTGGCAGTAGGTGTTCTTGTTCATATTAGATTACTACTCCAGGTATTTCCTCTCAGTGAGCAGAGAAAAAAAAAATGCAGTTCTAACCTGCAGCCTCAGACAGTCATGGACCTAAAACATTCAGAAAGATAGTTGCATCTATACAAAATGAGTACAGATATTTTTTATCATTGTTTCCTAAACAATACACAATACAGTATAACAACTATTTACACAGCATTTAAACAATTCTAGGTAATCTATCATCTATCAATCATCTATTTACCTATTTATGATTTATCTACATCTACATCAATGATTTCATACCAATGTGTTCCAATTCCTAATAGTACCCTAAGGTCCTCTCCCCATATTTGTAACTCCTTTCTTCAGTAGGTCCAATCTAGTCCCACTTGAATAGTGTCCCCAGAGAATAAGATACACTGAGACAGAGAAACAGATGTGGGGTTGTCATCTGGTAAGGAAGGTGTTGCATGGAGTACTTTATTTTTTATGTGTTGGTTTGTTGTTTAATGTTTTTGAGGAAACACCAATAAGATTTGTGAGAACAGGACTGAAGATTTTGAGTTGGGAGGACCGGGGAAGAGACGATGGAGTTATGTGACGAATCCCGGGAAATCCAACTTCAGAGATCAAAATCAGGGAGCAGATCTGATTTTATTGCAGAGTACATAAGCTTATATACAGTGTTCGAGCCAATCCGAAGCCCCTAAATCCTTAGTCAATTGTATCTCGACACACTGTCACCGTGCTCCAATGAAAGCCCCACCCTCACCCCAGGAGCTAATTGAGAAGGAGTTGGGTGTGGGTGGGTATCATCACCTGTCAGGACTTCCATGAAGACGGAGGAAGTGGCCACCATGCTTGGCCTCCATTCCTTTTTACTGTCTCAGCCGGTGTGCCAGCAACCATCTTAGATCTGATGTCGGGCAGAGCAGAGCAGGGCTCTTCGAGGAGTCACTGGAGCCTGTGCTGCCTCGCTCTCCCTCCCACCTTTTCCTTCACAAGGTTGACTTCCACATCCCTCACAAGGATTCACCCAGAAGAGCGAGACTAGTGGATGTCTGCTTAGGACTAAATAAAGGGTTTATGACAGAAGAGAATGTTCTGGGGAAACTTTTGCAGACTTGTAAACATTTTCTTGGCTGGCATTCAATTTGGTTTTTGACATTCTTCCATCAGTGTGACTCCATCCTGCTGAGGTCACCATAGAGTGAAAAATCCAACATAATCCTACTCTCTGATCCTATAGGTTTAAGTCTACACGTCACACAGACGGTGTATAAATGACAACCGGTTCACCAGTACGCACTAGTCATGTCAATGAGAAGGACTCGGGAGGGATTTTGTTTAACTTAGAGTGAGATGTCTCTTAAACAAATAATATTTATCAGAATGTGGATAGAACTCATCCTCAGAGGACTTTAATCCTCTTCAAGAGATTATGAGTAAGTCAGGATGCTATTTTGTGGCCAATAATTGACAATCAAAATATAATGAGAGTTCACAGTGGGAAGTGGAATGACTCATGCTACGGAAGTCCAGAGGAAACTGACTGGCAGGACCCATGGTGCAGACTGTCCACTTGGTTGTTTTCTCCCCTAGTTTCTAAGGAGAAGATCACACAATCTGTATCTCATTTCAGTGCCTTGGGTTGTCTGGGGGCTGTCTTCATAAACTGTGGGTCAAACATGAGAATTGTAAGGAATTTGGAGGCACATTGAGGGTTCTGAGGATGCACCAACCAAAAATTAACTCTAAATCCAAAGCACAATGAACATGAGGTGTCTTTGGCAGAGCTCACCTGTACTGGCCTGTGAGACTTCTGAGCACACAACATGGGCTTCTTGTACAGTGAATGCGATCTCAGCAGTTGGTGAATGTGGCAGGAAACGCCTCACTCAGACACTAGACTACTGTATGTTATGATTTGTACTGTCCATACAACATTTTCTGCTCAGTGGAAATGTAATGATTTGATTATGTAAAGCAAAGGCTTTTTATTATTTTCTTATTGTCACCCACAGCATGTAAGTAAGTATCAAATTAGCATATCTTTAGATTGTATTCTGGTAGAATGTTTGACTTTAAAAATTGCAGTTAGAGTTGCTAACATGAGTTTCATAACAAATCATTAAAAGAATTTTGGCTTGGGATTAAGACATCATTTCCAACAGTTTTTGAAATGGCTCTAAATACCCTTCTGCCATTTTGTGGCATGTGTTTATGTCAGGTAGAATTCACAGCATTCACTATTACACAATCAAAATATTGATCAGCTTTAGGAAACACTGAAGATGCCATATATCCTGAAGTCTCAAATATGGAGTCAAGACATAACTCCCTGTGTAATAATAAACGATCATATCTTTTTATTACTATGCACATTTGCTTTTGTCTTTGATAAATGATAGATTTATCATATAAAACAGTTTTAAAATAAATTTGTTTTATTGTCAATAAATATTTGATTAATATACCTAGATCATATACAAATATACTTAGGACTATATAAAATTTCTCAAATGAAATGGCGTCATGAGAAGAAGCAATATTTCTTCCTCAATCTCTTGAGGAGGGAAACCACTTCAGCAGAAACCATGAGGAGAGTTGTTTGCTTCTTAAGAAAATGTTTTTCCATTTTCCATTTCCTTGAAACAAAAGCTCAGAGAAAAGTGTTAAGAACACTGTATCGGTTTTTTATGGGAACTACCTGAGTGTAATTCGCTGGCATAAACCCCTGAACCAGGAACCATCAGGACTGCTTCCTGTGAACAGACATTTTATTTCAAAGGCACAATTTGACTTTACAGATTCCACTCAAGTTTTGCCATTGCTCTAGCAAAGTCCTTTCCGGGCCCCCTGACTTCATAACTGTGGGTTTTAAAGGATTATAGCCCAGAGAGTTCATTGGCTGTCTCTCCATTTGCATTTATTTGAGTTTCCTTATTATTAGACTCATGTTTTGCATCCTTGGCAAAAACATCACAAGTGGGACTTGGGATACAGGGTATAAAGTTGAAGTTGTGGAGAGCTTGCCTAGCATGTATGGGGTTCTGGATTCAGCATCCCAGTGTTACAAAGAAGGAAACGAGGGAGGGAGGGAGGGAGGGGAAGGGAAGGGAAGGGAAGGGAAGGAAGGGAAGGGAAGGTCATCATAATGTGCTATCTACATGCCACAGCTTTTGTCTCATAATAGCTTATCATCATCAAGTGACTTTGTTTTTTTTTCCCCCATTGGAAACCGTAGTTTTAACAATAGACTAAAATGGTGCCTGGCAGACTGTATGCCAAGTCTATTGTTTTCTTTGTAATTAGGAAGTACAGTGATAGCTTGGAGTTTGTGAGAGTCTAGTTCCAGATCAACAACACAGGCATGAGAGTATGATTTTGGATCTCCAGCATCCACACAAAGAGCCTGGCGTGGAGGTTCACAGTTGTAACCTTTCAGGGGAAGCTGAGACAGGAGGCGCTCTAGGGTGCGCTGACCAGTCAGCCTCGCATAATCATTTCGATTAGGTTTGATATCTCACAGATATCAAAATCTGAAGAGACTCACATCCTTCATAAACTGCACAGAGTCCACAAACATACTTCCTTATGCTTAGATAGTTCACAGTACCCGATACAGTCTAAATACTATAGAAATAGTAATGTTACATTGCTTTGAGAATAACAGGGACAAGCCTTCATGTTCTCAGTATAGAGGTAATTCTTCTTGCAAATGCTTTATTTATTTATTTATTTATTTATTTATTTATTTATTTATTTATTTTACATTGGAGACAGGGTTCTATATATTGTTTAAGCTTATCTTGAATTTCTAGTTCTAGCAATCCTCCTACCTTAGACTCATGAGTAGATGGGATGACCTACCATGGTTAGCTTTAAATTTTTTTAATCTAAGTTTGATTGGATCTATGGATTTGAAACACACTGACACAGAACGGTGGCTCCTTTGAAGAAAGAGATGCTGTGAATATGTACTTCTTTATCAATATTTATACATATATTTTCATTTAAAAAATTGGAATGGTGTGCATATATGCTCAAGTCTGTGAAGTGCACAGATGTGTGTAAAGGCCTGTGGGGGCCAGAGCTAATCCTTGGTGGTTGTTCCTCAGGAGCTGTTCACCTCATTCTCATTTTTTGAGATAGGGTCTTTTACTGGGATCTGGACCCACTGATTATACTAGGCTGGCTAGCCAACCAGTAAGCTCCAGAGACTCTCCTATCTCTGCTTTCCCTGCACTATGATTACAAGTGTGAACTTCTATGCCACGCTCTTTGTGTAGATGCTGGGGTTCCAAAACCCGATTCTCAGGCTCATGTTGTGTGGTGGTTTGAACGAAATGTACTTTACGGTCTAAGGCTTTCGAATACTTGATGCCTGGTTAGTGGCCGTGTTTGGGTATATTTAGGAGGGCTGGCTTTGCTGGAAGAAGTATGTTACTGGCGTAAGGCTTTTAGAGTAAAAGCTTTTGCTTACTGCTCATTTGTTCTCTCTGCTTCCTGCCTGAAGCCCAAGGTCTGAGCTCTCAGCTTGGTGCTCCAGCTGCCATGCCTGCCACTTGCTGCCATGCTGGGTCCTTCTTCGCCCTGTGATACCTTAAACTCAAATACACTATTTTTGTTGCCTTGGTCATGGAATTTCACCACAGTTACAGAAAAGTAATTAAGACATGTTGCAAGCACTTACTGAGTGAGGTGTCTTCCTGGCCCTTGAAACTTTTAGTGTATTTTTTTTGAAATCTCTGTTAGTACTAGTGTGAACCCAGAATTTTGTTTAATAGATTATAAACTATAACTCCCTTTACTTATTTTGAAGTTTTAGATGATCTAATTGGCTAGTGAGAACTCCTTTAAGTTGTTTTCAGTGTCTGTTTGGAATGTCCCCCGACTCTTTGGGCACATCCTTTTGGGAAAAATAAGATGGTCCTTTGTTCATTTTCTCTTGTTCATGTTCAAATCACGGGACTGACCATTTCTCTAAGAATCATAGCTCCAGTTGACAGAGAAAGACATTTAGAAACCAAAATTTAGATCCTAAGGACCTTCTAACTGGGCTGTTAATGCTGCTATGGTCTCCCGGTGGAAGCTGCCTGGGTCTGCCTTTATAGGTGCATCTCTTTCTGTTGATCTATGTGAATGATGAAATCCATGACTTCATACCAGGGTCCCAGGTTCTATGTGATTCTACCACTTTAAGTTAGTAATTCTGCATCGGTATAGTGG
>JADRCD010162498.1:0-16615 GCA_019843815.1 Montemys delectorum
GCTCTATCAGGGATGGCATCAGGAGGACAGGTCTACAATGGGCAAGGGAGGGGACTACCCATTGTTTGGAAGGGTCCGGGTGGAGGGCAATTCAAACTGTGAGCCTCCAACTTGGAGATTGTATCTGCCACAGCACCTTGGAAAGTCAGCCTGAGCTCAGGGGCTGGGGAGCGGTTTGTGGGTGGGGACCCAGCTCCTCAAAGTTGTAACTATGTCCTGCTCTGTCAGGAATGTCAGGTCTCCTCACCGAGGGATGAGGGGTGCCATGCCAATTCATATCTGCTGTGTGCAGTAACCTTCTTATCATTATGGTTTTACCTGCATATCACTGTAAGCTGGCACAGAGAGTTTAGGGACAAATAAGTTCAGGACCCCAGGGTTTGGGTGCCAGATCTCTCATGCGCTGGGCTCTTCCCATATTAGGGGCTGAGAAGTACATTTAGTTCAGGCTGTTTCTATGACCATCTCAGCTAGTTAGAGCCTCCAAGGTCTCCGATGCCTTGGGATTAAGTATCTGGTTTTTGTCTTTCAGCATTTTGACATAGGACAATGATCAGGGTCATGTACCTCAATACCCCCTCCCCCAAAACCCACCAACAAAGAGTGACTTTTAGACCCAGACACCTGCACATGCAAATCCTATTTGCATGCCTTCCCTCTTTGTGGCAACATTTGCCTGGTACTTGGCACCTGCCCAAATGCCCCTCCACCTCAGCCAGGTGGGGGAGAGAGCAAAGCCTGGCAGTTCCTGGGTGTTGAGTCCACCTTCCATGGCGTCCAGGAGTCTGGACTATCCATCCAGTCTATACTGAAGCAAGGAAAGATGACCTGGTCTGCAGGGTCTAATCCATTGTCCGTGAGTCGGGGTACATTGTCGAACCCCATCTTGAAAGGCATTCTCTAAGGCCTAGACCTTGGAAAAGAAACCTCCAGAGACTCAGGAGCCCCAGAGGACTCCTCCCCAGCCAAAATGAAGCTGTCAATGACTTTCCCACTGGGAACTAAGTGTGATGAAGAGTAGGCAGTCCCAATTCCAGTCCAAAGGTTGAGGACAAACAGCATGGCTCCCATACTCCAAGCCAGAGTACACATACAGCTAGAGTTACCTCTCTTATTGCAGAACACATGTCCAGATGTGACTGAGGACTCTCTTTCCACAGTGAGATTTACTGTTAGCAGCAGGCTTTTCACACAGACCCTAAGACAGTAGCTTTGTCTAGAAACAGGGTCTTTGTAGATGAGATGAAGGGAAGGGGGGGCCCTGTCCTAGTGATGAGGTTCTTATAGGAAGAAGAGAGTACAGACATGCACAGGCACAAGTCCCTGACCACAGAGGTAGGAATAGGCCCACATGGCTATAAACAAAGGGATGCCTGGAGCCCCTGGGAGTTGAAAGATGTCCTTGGAGCCTTGGGAAAGGCCCCATAGCCTAACCATTTTTGGTTTTTGGATTTTTGTCCCTAACACTTCAGGAGTGCACCTCACTAGGTCAGGCCTCCCAGCTTGTGGTCTTTGTTCCAGCACACAAGGACATGCATGTGTCCCTAGCCAGATTCCTTCAGGAAAACCATCAGCTGTTTATTCCTGTGGCTGGAGGACTTTATTCAAATCTTGCCCTTCACAGGCCCTGGGTGTGAACTACTGGTGTGGGTGGGGTGAATTTACATCTCCCACAACTGGGGCAGGATGGACTGCAGGGCACCCAAGGAACCAAGGAGCTGGGCCTGGCTACAGGAACAAGATACAAGGGAGAGGACTTGCCTATGGCTACACAGTGACCCATGGTGGCTACTTCATATAGGGCCATACACTGGAAAATCAGGGTGACATGACTCTCTTGGTCTGGAGGCCAAGGTGAAGCCCAGGTGTTCTAGGACTGCTTTCTGCTGCTGCGATAAACACCATGGCCAAAAGCAATGTGGAGAGGAAAGGGTTAATTTCCATTTGCACCATGCAGTCCATCATGAAGGGAATCCAGGGCAGGAATGTGGAGAGGCAGGAAATGAAGCAGAGTTTGCAAAGACATGCCGCTTACTAGCTTGCTCTTCATGGTTTCCCTAGTTGATTTTCTTATAAAACTCAGAACCACCTGCTCAGGGGTGGTACTGTCCCCAGTGGGCTGGATCTTCCCATAGTTATCATTAATCAATAAAATGCCCCACAGACTTGCCTGTAGGACATCTGATGTAGGCATTTTCTCAATTGAAGTCCCTTCCTCCCAAATGACCTTAGCTTATGACAGAAAAAACTAAGCAGTTCATCAGGTAAGGGAAGCCACAAAAAAACCCCAAAACAAACCAAAACAAAAACTCTGCCATAGCACCCAGAGCAGACCCCAAGAAGCCCCACATCTTCCTAAGCCATATAAGCCACAACGAGGAGCCTTCCTACCTCTTCTGCCTCCGAGGGGCCTACCTCCAAGTCTCCCTTTCTGTCCCCACACCTGCCTTGGGTGAAGAGCATGTCCTACTCCACATGATGGCTTAGCATATCCCAATTACACCTACAGCAACATGAAATGGTGCCCTTGCACCAAATGCAACAAGACTTACTTTATACTGAGCTAAGTATGAGTGACTGTGGCTAACGAGACCCCAAGGGACATGTTCCACTGAGGCCATGGTTACAATTTCCTTTGTAGTCCCAGAACAAATGACAACTTAAGTCAAGGCATTTATCAAATACACTAGTGGGATAACCAGGCAGGTAGGTTACAGCTAAGTGGGGAATCTCTCCTGTAGGTCTCAGATGCTATCTAATGACACTTTTGACATTTGGATTGGTAGAAGCTTGAGGTTTGCTGAGAATACAGGCTAAAGGTTTATGCCTGGAAGATGGACATTAGGTCAGACAGTAGAAGTGAGTGATAAATGGGTGCCCGAGATAATTGAGCTAGGGATCTGTAACATTTCAACTTCCATAACTAGGGCATTCTAATAAGTCAGTCATCTGCAGAACCTTCATCAGAGGTAAACATCAGTTCACACCGGCAAAGACTGAACTTCTGTAGAAGGTCACGTGCACAGTACCAGGAGTTAGGAGGCAGATGTATCTTTTGAGACACACTTTCTTTTGGAGCAGCACCATAACCATGCTGGCTCCAGCAGTACGTAGGGAGAACCTTGGCTCACCTCCTGCCCAAGGTAGCCACAAGAGGCAGAGGATAAGCCCCCTCCTAACTTATACCACCCCCATGCCCCTCCTTCTCAGCCCCCCCATGTGCACAGGTATCCCCCAGTAAAAAGTGCAGGTTCTGAAGTGCTATCATGGGGGCACCCCAAAGCTGAGCACATGGGACAGCCATGCAGACCTGGGAAGTGGCATGTAAAGCACTGTCCCATGTTGGACAAGGTTCTCTACCTACAGTGGGGCCAAGGGTCCTTCCAATATGTTCTTCCTCCCTGGTTGGAAACCTGCTCTCAGGAGCCAAGGCATGTTGAGGCAGGGCCACAAGGTGCAGTAGAGGTTTTATACATTCATCAAAGAAACACAGAGGATCTGTAGGGAACCCAGCTGCATGCCACACACAGGCTAGTCCACTCAAGTCCACCGAAGTGAAGGGTAGAGCTGAGGGGCCTAGCCTGGCTGGGTGAGTGGGAGAGGACCTGAGCCCAGCCAGGGTGAGGGATGCTGCAGGCAAGCCTCTTCATCCTCTATTTACCAAGGTGGGAATTTGGAAGGAAGAGTCTGGTGGGGTCTTTCTCTCCTTGTTTCCTCCTGTTCTTCCCAATTCCCTCTTCACCTGCATTCCCCACCACCACCCCACCATCCCACCTCCCATGGACTTCCAGTCCTGGATTTTCTTTCTGCCTTCTGTTCCTGCTTCCCCTTTCTAGCTGTCATCTCTGCTTCCCTTCCCTGGACTTCCAGTTCCACCCAGATCCCTCCTCTCCTCCACTCTTTCCTCCCAGCTTCCTTGCATCTGAGCTAGAACACTTGCCCTCTCACCTAACTACCCAGGCAAAAACTTGTGACCTTGTCTGGAGCAGTCTAGGGTGTAGCTCCCGTGGATTGGGAAAAGGAATTTCCTACTGTCTTTGGAAGTTTCCGGGACATCCCCCTGCAAGAGCCTCTGGAGAACAGTGTGCTGGAATCCAGATGGCCAGAGTTCAGTAAGTGTGGGAAACAGAGGCAGGCGGGTGGGTTTGCTGTGGCCCCATCCCCAGCGGAGAATGAGCCTGACTTTAGTTACAGCTACTGAGAGGGAGGTAGAGCCCAGGTGGGGCCAGCGGATGGACAGCTGCCTCACGTGCCAGGTGGGATGGGTCTTCCTTATGAAGAAGAAAAGAGGGTGGCTAGTCCGTTCTGTGGGTTCTATCACATGTTTCACAGAAAAGCCACCATGCCAACAGCCCAGAGCTCCTGCCCCGGCAGCCCCCCAGATACTGAGGATGGCTGGGAGCCAGTTCTATGCAGGGGGGAGATCAACTTTGGAGGGTCCAGGAAGAAGCGAGGCAAGGTAGGAGCAATGGACGCCTGAGTGAACTCCACCATGCCTGGAATCCCCAAGTTTTGCTTCTTCCTTAAAGTCCAGTACTGGTTCTGGCTCACCCTATGTCCACTCCTTATGAGCTGAGTGCAGAGACCCTGAGCAGATGGGCAAAAGTGGAGAGTTGCTTCTTGCCCTGGTGATAATGAGAACCTTGAGGTTCAGGACTCCTGCCTCACTCTCCACTCACAGGGGGAGGATATATATCAATGGCCATACCACACAGAAGCCTTGCCCCAAGGAGGGAGGGTCTAAAGCCTGCCCTCCTGTGGACTGCCCTGTTCCATAAGCCCAGCCTCCTCCTCCATGATCAGAACCCCACAACCCAGCGCTGTCTACCACCTGGAACCCACCAGCCTCTTACCCTGCAGTTTGTGAAGGTGCCAAGCAGTGTGCCCCCCTCCGTGCTCTTTGAACTCCTGCTCACCGAGTGGCACCTGCCAGCCCCCAACCTGGTGGTGTCCCTGGTGGGTGAGGAACGGCCTTTTGCTATGAAGTCCTGGCTTCGGGATGTCCTGCGCAAGGGGTTGGTGAAAGCAGCTCAGAGCACAGGTAAGGCTCCCCCTGCCCTCAGTGGGTGAGGTCTGCCCACATCACTTTGCAACCAAGGCAATCCACCACAGACACACCCACTGGCCAATCTGACCTAGACTAAGATTCTCGTCCCAGGTGATTCTAGGTTGTGTCAAATTGATGATTGGAACTAAGCACACAGGGGTCAGAGAGATGCTCAACAGTGACCATGTGCTGCTCTTGCAGGGATCTGCGGTTCTGTTCCCAGCACCCATGTCAGACAACTTGAAGCTGCCTGTAACTCCTGCTCCATGGAGACTCAACACCTGGCCTCCTCAGGCAGCTTCACTCATGCATATACTGACATACACTTAGATAATTTTAAAAAGAAATTAAAACTAACCAATGTAGTGAGAGAACTCAATGGCTAAAGACAAGAGTCCAATCTCCAGCACCCACACAGAAAGTTGGGCATGGAGGCATGTGCTTGTAGTCCCAATGCTAGGGGAAACAGACAAGTCCCTGTAGCTTGTGACAGTGTCTTTCCAGACTTGCCTAACCAGTAAGCTCTAGGTTCATCAGAGACCATCTTCCAGAGACAAGGTGAATGGCACCTCTGGCCTCCACATACATCCGGCCCCTGACACAGGTGTCCTGCACACGTGAACATATACCCAGCAAGAGAGTCAGAAGTTCTGAGTCTCTCTCATTGCAGAAGTGGTTATAATAAAGGAACAGTTTGCAGTCAGATGCATTCAGGGAACTTTATCATTCAGATCCTTGCCCAAAACAGGCTACGAGGCAGCATCTACGACAAGTCTTGGAAAAGGTCACTGTCTGCCACACATATATCCCCCCTGAGCCTTAATATTCCCATCAGCCTCAAAGTGTTCCCTGTATCTGGACACGGTAGTACATAGTGTATTTCCAGTACAAGGAACACATAGAATGACTCGAATTGCAGAATAGCCTGCATTGTAGAAACCTGTCTGGAGGAAAGAAAAAAAAAATGTGTCTCCCACTACTTGATTCCCTGGTCACCCAGCCGGGAGGACTCCAGGACCCTTCTCTCCCCCTCCCATAGGTGCCTGGATCCTGACCAGTGCCCTCCATGTGGGCCTGGCCCGCCACATTGGACAGGCTGTACGTGATCACTCTCTGGCTAGCACATCCACCAAGATCCGTGTGGTGGCCATCGGAATGGCCTCTCTGGATCGAATCCTTCACCGTCAACTCCTAGATGGTGTTCAGGTTAGTGACAGCTTCACGGGTGAGCTTGGGTGGGTAGAGGAAGCTATAGGCAGACTGAAGAACTGTGTCACTCCCAAAGGCCCTGAAAGTATTGAGAGATGGGAGACGAGGATGGGCTGCAGGGGGAAGATGAGGATTCCACGGGCCCATCACTTCCCACCAGGTGGCAGCATCTCTCAGAAATAAGGGTGGCAACCTGCTGTACTCCCTACGGAAAGCCAGACCGATAACACTCAGGGCCCAGCCTGGCTGGACAGCTGTCCTCAAGTTCCAGAAAACCCTGGCCAGGTGGCTTCTGCTCTCTGGTATTCATACACATCCCCCACCCTGTGGACTGTGTAAGGCAGAACCAATGAGCAGCCCAGGAGGCCCCACTGAGGTGAAGTCTGGACCCCAGCCCAGAAGAGTCTAGAAGGTGGAGCTTGCACAGCCCTGGCCCCAGCTGTTTCCATGGCTCACTCATTCTAGGGAGCCCCCCCCCCCGGGCCCAGCAGTCCAGCCTCCCCTGCCTGAGGGGTGGGGACTCTGAGGCCTTGCAGAAGCCTCGCCCAGGGCCCCCGCATGGCCTGCACAGCACAGCAAGGCCCAGCCCAAGCTGCTCCTGAGGTCTCTACCTCCCCATGTCTCCTCGGCACAGGAGGATACTCCCATCCACTACCCAGCAGATGAGGACAACATTGAGGGTCCCCTCTGCCCCCTGGACAGCAATCTCTCCCACTTCATCCTCGTGGAGTCAGGCGCCCTTGGGAGTGGGAACGACGGACTGGCAGAACTGCAGCTGAGCCTGGAGAAGCACATCTCGCAGCAGAGGACAGGCTATGGGGGTAAGGCTCGCTCTAGCTGCCCAGCGCAGCATTTTGGGGGCGTAGACATGGAGACGTGGCACACACCAGTAAGAACTTCATAGAGAGTGGGAAAAGGCCTTCCAGGAAGCAGAGGAGGATCCTTCGTGCCTGCGCACACAAGGCCTGGGAAGAAGAGCCATTGGTGTGGGATGGAAGAGTGACACCGCTGGGCCGTGTGGCCCTGGCTAGGCAGCCACCTCCTGGCCAGACTACAGGACGGTTGCCACTGTTTTAATTGGCACTGCTCTGGCTGCAGACTCTGCTAGCCAATAGTCTTCCCAGAGGTGCAGTTCCCTTCACTGCCACCAGGGAGCAGAATTGCCCGAGGGAATGGGTACGCCTGTGGCTAATGGGGGGTGTAAAAGAGAGAGACTAGGAAAATATTCAAGGACAAACAATATTTATAAGCTACTATATCATTGCTCAGAAAGTGTGTGAATAATATAGTAACAAACAACAATATAATATTTTGGTAAAGCAAGTGCACTTTAACAGTGGGAACAGATCTGTGTCTGATACTACAAAGGCCTCCACAGAACAACTGCAGATCAGGGCAGATCCCACCAGCTTCTGACCCTTTGTCTCTTACAGTGCAGAGCAACTCTGTCCTATGCTGGTAGAGTGACTACCTAGCCACAGTGTATCTGTCCTTGGGCTGTGGCAGGTACAACCAGGCTTCTTTTCTCTCAAGTTACTTTGTGTTTAAAGTGTCACATGCCAGCTCTGGACAGTGCAGATGTAAGGTTGAAGTCTTGGGCCCAAGGCTCAGGAATTTGATACACTATCTGGGTTCACCCTTGGGAGAAAAAGCCACCATGGGCTGGGGCTGTAGCCCAGTTAGGAGAGTGCTTGCCTTGTGTGCACAAAGCTCTGGGATTAATCCCCAGCATAGAATAAACCAGTCACTATGGCGCATACCTGTAACTCTAGCACTCTGGAGATGCAAGCAGGGGATCATCCTAAACTACATTTCAAAATCAAGACTAGACTGAGCTTTGTCAGACCCTGAGGTTTTTGTTTTGTTTTGTTTTGTTTTGTTTTGTTTAAAAAAAAAAGGGGGGTGGGGAGGAAGGAAGGAAGCTTTTGCCAGGCCAGGCCAGGGTGTGCAGAAACATGGTACCTGGGGATGTCTGAAGTTGGGGATGATCCTGAGTTCTCACGTTCTGAGCATGAAATGGCCTCATGCCTGCTGTACCCATAGGCACCAGCAGCATCCAGATACCTGTCCTTTGCCTGCTGATCAATGGTGACCCCAGCATCCTAGAGGTAAGGGCAGGAAGGAAAGAAGCCCTCTGGATGGAGCCCTGGAGGATATGGTAGTTTCTCAGGGCACCTACAGGGTGGTGTGGAGGGCTGAGGCACCTCCTAAGCATTTATCTGGGTGTCACCTTCTCTGCCTCCCCAGAGGATTTCCAGGGCAGTGGAGCAGGCTGCCCCCTGGCTGATCCTGGCAGGTTCTGGGGGCATTGCTGATGTACTTGCTGCCCTGGTGAGCCAGCCTCATCTCCTGGTGCCCCAGGTGGCTGAGAAGCAGTTCAGAGAGAAATTCCCCAGCGAGTGTTTCTCTTGGGAAGCCATTGTACACTGGACAGAGCTGGTGCGTGCTGCTGGGGGCTGCTATGGCCATCTTCTGCCTCCCCTGGGTGGGGATGCTCTTCCTTAAAAGTCCTGTAAGCCTAGCCTAGGCCCTCTCTTTCTAGATACCTCAGAATTATCTGGGTCCAGACAGCTAGCCTGATCAGTCTGTGGGTGGTCCTGAGATAGGCTTGTGGGTTAGCGGGTACTAAGTGGTCCATCTGAGGACTCTTCCAGGACGTATTCAGACCTCAAGGCTTCTTCCCGGTCTTAGCTACAGAACATTGCTGCACACCCACACCTGCTCACAGTGTATGACTTCGAGCAGGAGGGCTCTGAGGACCTGGATACCGTCATCCTCAAGGCACTTGTGAAAGGTGAGCCAAGTAGACCTGCTCTTAGGGGCTGCAGACTTAGCAGTGTTCACAGTGGAGACCTGTCAGCCCTTCCCGGGTAGGAAAGGTGACTCACAAATTCATGAAGCATTTCTGAAGCGTTCAGTTCAGTAGCTTATAATTTAATCTCAGGGCATTGTAACCATCTCCAGTTCTGGAAATTTTCTATTACCCCCCCCCACACACACACACATACCTTCAATAGCCTTAGCAATAATTTCACCTTGTCCCCAGGTCCTAGTCCCCTGCTTTCTGTCTAAGAGTGTGAGCTTTGGGGCCAATTTACATGAATGGAATTACAATTCGTGTTATTAGTACCCAGCTTCCTTCTTGAAGCACAATGCCCACAGACTGATCCCTATGGCAGCCTGTGCCCAGAAGTCCTTCCTTTCTATGGCTAAGTTCTAATGTCTACTGTGTAGATGTTCCATGGGTCTGTCCACTCAGCCACTGATGGATATGTTGGATTACCACTCAGGCTTGTCCATGTAGCAGGGCAGACCTGGAGCAGGTACACACAGGCTGGAAGCTGGGAGAGAGTGCTGGGGAAAGGATGGGGACATACCCGAAGAAGGGCCCACTCTAAGAGAGCCTGGGGCATCTGGGGCTGGGGATGTGGCTCATTTGGTGGAATGTTTGCGTACCATATCCAAAGCTCTGGGCTCAATGTCAGCACCTCATAAACCAGATGTGGTAGCTTCTACCTGGTAGACAGGAGGACCAGCTGCTCAAGCTAATACAGAGCAAATTGGCTATATAGAAAACTCAAAGTCAGCACAGATTACAAAGGGGCAGCTCTGGATTTAGTCATTCCCCTTCCTGAGATAGTGAGGCCCAGGAAGACACATACAGAACCACATGTGGTTTTCAGTGAGTCACACTCCCATGGAGGCAAAAACCTGCTGCTCTTAACTCTGGGGCTTTCGGGTAACTGTGGCCTCTAGTGAAAGTGTCAAGCATCCCCATGGAAGAAATGTGCTTGCATGGGAGTGTATAGCCCTGTCCTTCCTGCTCTTGGGCAAGAAGATGGTGGCCAAAGTGCTACATTCCTGACAGCATGCTTCTGCCTCACCAGACCATGTCCAGGAGGGTTCTGGGGTGTTGCCCTGAATGCTCAGTCCTATGCCTCTTGCTGCTGTTTAAAGGTGGCTGCCAACCCCCATCAAGTCCTCACAGAGCTCTAGTCCCTCCCCCCCCCCCCGCCTTGGGGCACTCCCCCCCACCCACAGCCTGCAAGAGTCACAGCCAAGAAGCCCAAGACTACCTAGATGAGCTCAAGTTAGCAGTGGCCTGGGATCGCGTGGACATTGCCAAGAGTGAAATCTTCAATGGGGACGTGGAATGGAAGGTGCTCTCCCCGCTCCCCTGGCCTGACTTGGGAACACCAGGCAGGGAATACACTGAAGTCTGAAGTAGTGGGATTTCAGGGGTATCATCTGGGCCCATTCTGTCTCAGATATTTCCCTGGAGGAGGTCAAGATGTTGCTAGGGAACACTCAAAATCTCAACTGGGGCAGAGGAAGTTCTAACACTCTTAATGTTTACTCACCAGACCTTTCCTATCCCTGGCACCTGAGGCCAGCATGCTCTGCTGACCCATGCCTACCCCAGCTTCAGGGAATATGTTGGGGGTGTCCAGGGGAGGGTGTTCAGCTTTTCTCCCTCCTCCTTACTGTCCTGATCTCCTCTACTGGGTGAATCCAGTCCTGTGACTTGGAAGAGGTGATGACAGATGCCCTAGTGAGCAACAAGCCTGACTTCGTACGCCTCTTTGTGGACAGCGGTGCAGACATGGCCGAGTTCTTGACCTATGGGCGGCTGCAGCAGCTTTACCACTCTGTGTCCCCCAAGAGCCTCCTCTTTGAACTGCTGCAGCGTAAGCATGAGGAGGGTCGGCTGACACTGGCTGGCCTGAGTGCCCAGCAGGCTCGGGAGCTGCCCATTGGTCTGCCTGCCTTCTCACTCCATGAGGTCTCCCGCGTACTCAAAGATTTCCTGCATGACGCCTGTCGTGGCTTCTACCAGGATGGGCGCAGGATGGAGGTGAGTAGAGCTAGGTTGGGCCAGGGTGTGCTGGATAGGCTCACTATTGACACCCTGTTCTGCAGGAGAGAGGACCACCCAAGCGGCCCACAGGCCAGAAGTGGCTTCCAGACCTCAGTCGGAAGAGTGAAGACCCTTGGAGGGACCTGTTCCTCTGGGCTGTGCTACAGAACCGTTATGAGATGGCCACATACTTCTGGGCCATGGTGAGCAGCCATCTCAGTCCATGACTCCCTTGGATATCTCAAGAAGCAGATTGGGGAATGTTGGGATGGTTGGGCCACCTCCTAAAACCCTGTCTCTCCATCTTCGAGGGCCGGGAGGGTGTGGCTGCTGCTCTGGCGGCCTGCAAGATCATAAAGGAAATGTCCCACCTGGAGAAAGAGGCAGAGGTGGCCCGCACCATGCGTGAGGCCAAGTATGAGCAGCTGGCCCTGGGTGAGTCACAGGCAGAGGGCCTCGGCCTCTGGTCCCCTGCAGATATCTCTGATAGCCTCATGGCCCAGGGTAACCCCCATGGCCTCCTGTGTAGAGCAGAGAACAGAGCATTTCCTCTTGGAGATGGAAATTGGTCAGGAAGTCGTGACCAGGAGGTGGAAGCCCTCACAATCCCTAGGGAGAAGGAGAAGGGCCAAAGAAGGTCAGAGGTTGGGAAGGTCATTGAGGTCAGTGGGACTCTCAGTGGCCTTGTAGCATGGGAGGCCTGACTAAACCCTAGGAAGTAGATTCAGGGCATACACTGCAGAGGATAGGGGGCAATGGGGAGTCCCAGGGGCTGGATATCAGCACTCCATCCCAGCAGCTGGTCTTGTGCACAGATCTTTTCTCAGAGTGCTACAGCAACAGTGAGGACCGGGCCTTTGCCCTGCTGGTGCGCAGGAACCACAGCTGGAGCAGGACCACTTGCCTGCACCTGGCCACTGAAGCTGATGCCAAGGCCTTCTTTGCCCATGATGGTGTGCAAGTAAGTGGCTGATCAGCCTAAGAGTGGCTAGGGGGCAAGGAGATTTAGCCGGGCCCTGGCTACCCACATAGGACACTGAGGTAACTCCGTTAGCATCCCAACCCGAAGCTCTTAGCCCGTGTCTGAGCTACGTAGGGGAGGGACCAGGAGAGTGGCTGAATTTCAGCTTCCTCCATGGAGGATACTTTCCTAGCTTGGCTCTTGGGCCAAGCAACACCTGTTCTCAGTTTGGTTGTCTATAACCCCAATCCATATTCCTGTTATTGAAAGGTTACAACAGGGCTGGGGGTGTGGCTCATTTAATAGTGTGTCCTGCATGCTCGAAGACCCAGGTTCAATCCCCAGCACTCAATAAGCCAGGTGTAGTGGTGCATGCCAGCCAGCTTATCACTACAGAGGTAGAAACAGAAGGCTCGGGGGTTCCAGGCCATCTTCAGGTATGTAGTTGATAGTGATAGTTATCCTGGGTTATAGGAATCTTCCTCAAAGAAAAAAAAAAGAAAAACAGGCAGGCTACAAAACAATCAAACACATCCTCCTATAAAGAGTCTGCTCTTCTGTCAGAGCGGGGGTTCCAAGAAGGGGGCTTGAGAGGGGTCTGGGAAGGGTATCTCAGGCACACAACCCTACATGAGTGAACGTGTGGTGACAGGCAGCCGGAACATGTGACTTTATTCTAGGCATTCCTGACCAAAATCTGGTGGGGTGACATGGCCACAGGCACGCCTATCCTACGACTTCTGGGTGCCTTCACCTGCCCAGCCCTCATCTACACAAACCTCATCTCCTTCAGGTAGGTTGATGTAGGTGGCAGCAGGTGCCAGTCTCACTGTTCTCGTGTCTCATGGCCTTATGTCTGATTGGCTATGTAAGCTCCCCCCCAACACACACACTTCTCTGTTGGTCCAGTATTTTCTTCTGTCTACATGCTTGGGATATTCTCTGTGTTGCAGTGAGGATGCCCCGCAAAGGATGGACCTGGAAGATCTGCAGGAGCCAGACAGCTTGGATATGGAAAAGAGCTTCCTATGCAACCAGGGTGGCCAGTAAGGGGTGGCCGGCGGGTGAAGGGGATAAAGGGGAGGGCAGGAAGGATTCAAGGAGTGGGGAAGGAGGGAAGGAGGTAGAAAACAGAAAGATAGAATGGGCCTGGGAAGATAGAGGGCAGAAAAAGTGGAGGAGACTGTGAGCTAGAATGAACAGACCAGGGCTAAGAAGGTAGGGGAGGATGGGGCTTAAGAAGAATGAAGAATGCTAGGAAGGATGGAGCGAGAGTAAGGGCTACCACTAGGCAGTGGCCAACTGCTAGAAACATGGTAGACAGGGTCAGGCTCCAGTGGGATACTGTGGTTTGGTACCTCCTCACCAAGGTGACCTCTGCACTCACACAGATTGGAGAAGCTAACAGAGGCACCAAGGGCTCCAGGCGATCTAGGCCCACAAGCTGCCTTCCTGCTCACACGGTGGAGGAAGTTCTGGGGCGCTCCTGTGACTGTGTTCCTGGGGAATGTGGTCATGTACTTTGCATTCCTCTTCCTGTTCACCTATGTCCTGCTGGTGGATTTCAGGCCACCACCCCAGGGGCCATCTGGCTCTGAGGTCACCCTCTATTTCTGGGTGTTCACACTGGTGCTGGAGGAAATCCGACAGGTCAGTGGCCAGCATGGCCTGTTCCTCTGCGGCTCAGGCTGTGTTATATGTGCCTCAGGTGGGACCTGCTCTGGGGAGGTAGGACTTTTTGATTGATAGAACAAGACCACCATGTGGCCTTTCTGTCAACCCCCTCTACTGAGTCCTGGTCCTGGTCACAGAGCGAGCCCCAATCCCAGATCCAGCCCCAGCCCCAATCTTAATCAGACCAAGCCCTGATCCTAGTCACAGACTGAGTCTTAGTCATCATAGTTTGACCCCTGATCCTGATCACACACTGAGCTCCTGTCCTAGAGCCGACCTGAGCTGATTTCAGCCCCATCCTGACCCTTGATCTCTGCTCTAGATTGATCATGACCATGATTCCCTAGTCAGAGTCTGAACCCTGACCTGAGTCACTGGCTAAGTCCAGACACTCAAAGTAAACTGACCTGAGTTTTAGTCACAGACAGTCCTGACCCTAAGTTTAGATTGACCTCATTTTTTTTTGTCCCCAGACGTATCCCTAAAATCTCTTCAACTGATACCTCCAATCCTAGCCATACAGTGGGTGCTAGTCGTCAATTGATTCTGATAACTTGGAAACTGAGTTCTGATTCATGCAGATTCTACCCTAGTCTCGGTGAGAGAGACCTGGTGCTGCAACCAGGCTTTCTCCCCTGCCAGGGCTTCTTCACAGACGAGGACACACACCTGGTGAAGAAGTTCACTCTGTATGTGGAAGACAACTGGAACAAGTGTGACATGGTGGCCATCTTCCTGTTCATTGTTGGTGTCACCTGTAGGTCCGTAGCCTCAGGTGGACTGGTGGGTAGGCTATAGGGGTCCTATTTAGCCCTCTGAAACCCCAATGTGTCCTGGAACCCGGTTTTTGGCCAGTTGACTAGCATACTTTGCGTCTTGGGGGAAACCTCTTGCCCTCCATGGGCACCAGCAGCCTTATCCAGCCTTGATCCCTCTCCAGAATGGTGCCCTCGGTGTTTGAGGCTGGCCGGACTGTTCTGGCCATTGACTTCATGGTGTTCACACTTCGGCTCATCCACATCTTTGCTATTCACAAGCAGCTGGGTCCCAAGATCATCATTGTAGAGCGGATGGTGGGTCCTTGGGACCCTGAGCCTTGCGGGGGTGAGGTACTGGGAACCCCACCCTGGATAGATGGGGAACCTAGATTATTGAATGGATGGTGAGAGGAGGGTTGAGTCCCTTGGGATCCCAGCTCTGGATAGCTGCAGAGCCCAAAGGAACACTGACTCATAGATGGGACGGGCACTGAGCTTTGACTCTGGATGGCGACGAGGAACCAACTGCATCCACATAGAGGGGTGACCCTTATAACTCCAGCTTTGGGTAGATGGCAACCCATGGGACCCTAGTCCTGGGTGAGAATGAGCTCCCCAGAACCCTAACTTGGGTTAGGGGTGAGCTCTCTCAGACCTTGACCTTGGGTGGTGGTGAGCCCATGGTATCCCAACTCCGGGTAGCAGTGAGAATCCTGGGACCTCCAACCCTGGATGGGGGTAAGTACTGAAACCCCAACCAAGGTAGTGGTGAGCACCCTAACACCCCAGAACTGGGAGAGGATGACTCCCCTGGGACTCTAACCCTAGGTTGAGGTGGAAGCCCTGGAACTCCAACCCTAGGTGAGGGTAAGCTCTCTGAACTCCACCCCCAGGGTAGAATGAGCCACTCTGTGACCCCTGAGGGCAAGTTACCACCCAGGTCATCCCTGCCCTGTGACCCCTCCCCTGCAGATGAAGGATGTCTTCTTCTTCCTCTTCTTCCTGAGCGTGTGGCTCGTGGCCTATGGCGTGACCACTCAGGCCCTGCTGCACCCCCACGATGGCCGTCTGGAGTGGATTTTCCGACGTGTGCTCTACAGGCCTTACCTGCAGATCTTTGGGCAAATCCCTCTGGATGAAATTGATGGTTTGTGCTGAGCCATTCCTGGGTGGGCTGATGGGCAGTTGGGCTCTAGGTCCCTGGCTGAAAATGGCTGAGACAATGGCATGCTAAGTCTAGGCCACAGGCCTCGCATACCTTCTAGGCTGAGATCCAGAGTTAGGGTAAGACACAGCCAGCCATGAAGCCCCCAACCTTTCCCTGGCTGGGAAGTAGGCAATGGAGATTCTGAATATGCAGGGCTGGTTTTCTTCTTGGGCCTCAACTTGTGTGTGTTGCCTGTTGGTGTCAGTGGTATGAGGCTTGTCTGTAGTCATGAGTGCCCCCTCAAGCTAGGCCCTACACCTAGTTAGGGATGATGGAGATTCTAGGGACTTCATGACAAGTGGATGCAGCTCAGTACTTACTGCAGGGGTCTTGTGGGTGGTGGAGGAAGAAAAACTCTGGAGCCAGAATGGGGAGCTAGGGGGACCTAAGGTGGCTAAGATTCAGCAAACATAGGGATTCAGCTCATTAGGCTGGAAAGAGGCCTTGAGAGTGGGGGATCAGGACAGAGGCTCCATATATCACTACTGGACATGTGCAGGCTTAGAGATAGGATGCAGATTCAGGCACTGGGGAGGTGTCAGTGTTCTGGCTAGTGTCAAGGGACTTAGTGTTATCTAACCATGAGGCCGTGTAGTTTGGATGGTCAATGGAGACCTGACCCCAACCATCCCGGGGGGAGGCCATTAATGAGGCCAGGTCAGCAATTATAACACTTGATGAATATTTGTCAACAGGTGACAGTGAGATTGGAGCAAGCCCAGGCCTCTAGGGACAGAAGGGCTGGAAATTAACTTCTAATTGGGGTGTTCCCAAGCCATACCCTGGGCTGTTTTCTTCTCCCTAGCACACTGCCTTTGGTGTTTGTTCAACTGAACCATCACTTTTCTAGGCTATTAGCTTAAACAGACATTGCCTGTTTCTCCCTCCGCGCCCCCCCCCC
>JADRCD010162505.1:0-22483 GCA_019843815.1 Montemys delectorum
GAGAGAGAGAGAGAGAGAGAACTCTTATTGGCACAGTGAAATAATTATGCATTTTTTCCTTTTACAAAAGTCAATAAACTTCTTTTCAGATGCCCTCAAGATAAGGTGAGACATGAATCAGTGCTGTAATATTGAAATGGCCCACATGTAGATGATCTTCCCTAAAATTAAAGCATATCCAAAATCCTTCATGGCCATCACACTACTTACGAATGAGGGCTTAGACACATGCTCTCAATTTGAGTCAACAAGAGGACATGGTCATATATTCTTATCAGTATAAGGAGTCATCAAATTACTGCCCTACTAAACTTGATATCAAACTGTACCTGCAATGTTTTTAAGTGAAGAGAAATTATTTCATGTAATTCCACAAGTGGAATACATGGTGTGTGGGGGGGATTAAAAGAGCTAGTTACAGAGCAGAAGCCTGTCTGATCTACTGAGAAAAATACCCAGATGCATTAAATATTTCACAATGGAATTCCTAGAAGGTGAACCTAAAACCTGACTGTAGTCTCCATGCTACCCCCATGCCATGAGGATGACTAGTTGATCATCATCTTCAGGATGCAATCATCCTCTTGATGTGGTAAAGTGTCTCTGATACCCTCTTGGTTCATCAGAGAAAGGGCTGTAACACTTTATGTGAGCACCAGACACTATTGACTGTGTTTCTGAAACAGGAACTGTGTAAAGCAGAATTCTTTCCACCTCATTGTGAGACTGTTCAAAGCAAGGACAGCATACAGGAGAAAAGTAAATGGAAGGGAGACTTCTGACATCCACCCTTAACTTTAATAGTAGAAACTTTCATATATATATACGTGTATATATATATATGAAAAACTTCATTTAAAAATATACTGCTAAAATAATCTATGAAATTTATAATTAGCTAGTAACATAATTTTATCTACACAAATTTTAAAAATGGACATTGAGTAGATAAATTATCTCATACCCAAAGTCACTATACCTAGAAGAAAATAAAATGAAGTGTATTCTATAAATTAATCTTTGAAGGTTTTTTTATCTGGACAGAGCACCAGAGGGGTCATCACTTGTAGAGAAGGCAGCAGTAACATGTTAGTAACATGCTTAGCTGCCTAAGCATTCTCCTGTCCGTCTCAGCCTTACATCAAGAACACGCTTTCTGCTCCATTCAATCAAGAATGCATTTTTGGCTATCTTGGCACAGAGTCATGAAAAATTCCAGTCATAATTTCTGATGATTATTCAAATCATAAACTTTAAACATCAAAGAAACAGGAATGTCAAAACCTACTAGTTAATGTCCACACACACGAGTCCTGAGAGTAACCTAAAACATCTAGAAGAGGCAATAACTTTTCATTAAGGCTGGAAGAGTTTTGAGAAACTGAAATGGGCAAGTTAAAAAAAAAAAAGCTGGCTACATGAGATCTTCTGCTGTTGGGTAAGAACGAATCCATTTTCTGGATTTGCTTTCATCTCTTTATGTCTGAGCTGAGAGGTGGGGGAGCAAGCAGGGAGTCAGCACCATGGCCAGTCTATACTTGAACTTCATCTTCAGCTTTCAAGTCATGGCAGGTGCCACCTATGCACATTCCTATAGACTCTCCATCTGGCAACACTGGTGACCTGGCAGGAGTCTGCATTGTCAGTAGAGAAAGAGACGGAGAGAAGTTGGAAGTTATGGCTTCTGGTAGAGACCCGCCACGGTAGGGAAGGGGAGACTGGGGCAATTTCGGAAGAACCTGGCCCAGAGTGATGGCTGGCATTTGTGGGGGAACAGCTTTAATCCCAGGCTGTGCTATGGCTGTGATCAAAGGGGGTGGAAAAACAAAAGATGTGCCTTTTGGAATGCCAGGCACTTGCAAATGTTTATCCTTTAGTCTGGCAATATCATTAAACACTGAGGCAAGATGCTGGAATTTGGGTTCCCAATTGAGGAAGTAATCGCAGGCATAGCTGTCTCTGACATCATCAGAGGTCATCTGAGTGGAAGGAGCAGCACATTTTCCTTCCTGATTGCCTGAAGTGAAGGACTCTTTCCTGCTCTCAGCCAAGACACCTGCTGTTGTTTCTCTTCTTGGGGATAATGCATTATTTTGAACATAGATTGTGTCACAGCCTTCCCTTCCAATTCCTTCCTCAAACAGGTGGCTGACTTCCATGACCTCAGAACTAGTCATCACATCTGTCTCTCCTGACAGGCAAGAAAGCTGGTCAGAGTCTCTAGGGATGCCTGAGTCTGGCACCCTGGATCCCCGGTCACTCAGGGCAGAATCTGAGTCCTTTCTATAAGAATTCTCATTTATCCTCTGGATTTCTTTATCTTCTGCAGTTTCTCCATCCACAGAGCAGTGGCCACTGCAGTTTGAGTGCCCGAATAGGTGGATAATGTCCTTCTCCATGACACTCATTAAGTTCAACCATTCGGCAGGCATGACTCCACCAGGCCCTGTTACACCCCTGTACCCTTCGGTCTCCTGCCCAGACTTGAGTTCACTTGGAGCTCGTGTCAATTTGGGATCAGCATCTGGGGGTGATGGGGTCTTCTTCTCATAGCTGTTTAGTGGGTCTTTTTGCTTATGCCTTAAAATCAGTACAATCAGAGTGCAGACAAGAGAGAGGAACACTAACAAGGAGACTGCAAGGCTGATGGAGAAACTGTGAACCAATACGGTTCCATGGTGTCCTTCAGCTGGCAAAGAGACATTCACAAATACACTGCAGGATGTGGACTTGGAGCCAGGCTTTGGACTGTGAGCAATAATTTTCACTTCCAGGGTGTCTTCTTTGTTGAGCTGACTGCTTATTAGGAGGGGAGCTCTAATGCAGTAAATGTTGCCATTCGTTTTGTTTACTGAGAAGACAGTGGATGGAGCTCTAAGAGAGTAAAGAACCACCCCATCCACGCCAGCGTCTGCGTCTGAGGCCTCCACTCTGCCAATCAGCTGTTGTCCTTGACCTTTCTCAGGGAGACTGAAAAAATATTGATCTTGAGTAAAAATGGGTTCAAACTCATCTATCCCTTCAACTTGTACCCAAACCTCCAGGGAAGCTGAGGCACCGTCTCTGTCTTTGGCCTGAACCAGGAGGCAGTACTCGCTAACACTTTCATAGTCAAGCATTTGCTCAGTGTGAATGTCCCCTGTCAAAGGATCAATGGCAAAGAGATCCTGATATGGATGCATCCCGTGTGTGACAAGGCAGGGTGACAAAACAGAGTAAGTCACTTCCCCGTAAGGCCCTGCATCAAAATCCAGAGCATGTACAGAACATATGATGGAGAGAGGAGGTAGGTTTTCAGGAGTGACACAGGCCACGGTAGAGGACAGAAAGTGAGGTGAGTGGTCATTGTCATCTAACACACTGATGTGCACTGCAGCGAAAGAGACGTGTTTCTCCTCTTCATCCGCAGCTTGGATGGTTAAAGCGAATGCTATTGTTTCCTCATAGTCCAGAGGTTTCACCAAATAAAGAACTCCAGTTCTGTCTTCTAAGTAAAACTGTTCTTTTTCATTTCCAGAGACTATGCCATAGATGATTTCTGCATGTGAACCCGTGTCAAGGTCTTCTGCCGACACCATGGTGATGTGACTCCCTACTGGGGTGTTTTCCTTGACATAGGCGTGGTACCGCCAACTACTGAAGGTGGGTGCGTTGTCATTGACATCAAGAACTTCTATTGCTATGACGCTTGTGGAACTCAGTGGAGGGCAGCCATGGTCAGACGCAAGAATTACAAGTTTGTAGCTGGCACTAGCTTCTCTGTCCAGAGCATGAAGCAACACAAGAGCACCACTCTGCTGGTGGGGATATTCTGAACCAAGGAGGCTGGTTTCAATGTGGAAGTAGTTGTGTAAGTTGCCACTGATGATAGAATACTCTGTGTGCGTGTTTTCAAAAGAGTAGTCACGGTCAATAGTTGAAAACGTCATGAGGGTGCTTCCGATGGGGGCATCTTCCCTCAAGCTAAGATTATAGCACCCCACTGTAAACTCAGGGGCATAGTTGTTCACATCTTGTATTTCTATCTCCACTAATGTAAGAGCCTTCAATGAGGGAATTCCGCCATCACTGGCTTCAACAAGAAACCAAAGTGTTGGTATCTTTTCCGGAACTGATACAGAATCAGTAGTAAATATGGTTCCTGAAAGATAAGACAGTATATCAATGCTGTAAACTAAATGTTCATGATCTGTTTCGCTAGCAAAATACATACTGAATGTGCAAATGTGCTTTGCTCTTTGTTGGATGTTTTAAGTTGCAGCCAACAAGAAGTCCAAATAGGTTTCAAAATTATTATATTTATACAAAAGCTTCAGAAATAATATTCAGTTTCCATTTACATGTGCTGCTTGAGTCTGCCTTTGCAACATTTTGTCCTGAATTTTATTTTTGTATAGTAAGTTGTTTCATTATTATTTTTAAAAGAACCTAAACTCTTATATAGTCTTATTTTATCCCATTATCTATAACCATATGTACAGAGATGATCTAATACAATTATTCTGAGCGGGGCAGGGTAGTACATGCCAATAATCCTGGCATTTGGAAGGTTGAGGCAGGAGGATTGAAAGTTAGGGACCAGACTGGGCCGTGCAATGAGACTCTGTCTCAAATAAAAATTAAATGGCTTGGATATTCAAGCATTCAAGTGGTAGAGTGTGTGTGCCTGGCAACACACACACACACACACACACACACACACACACACACACACACACGCTTTTCTCTGGAAATCACTCTATCCAAATAAAAGCAGTGAGAATGAGAAAGTGGAGTGTTTAATTATAGAGATAAGATCATAAGTTAATTCAGCAATTGCTGTCTTTTTCCTTAATGATAAAATACATCAGATATTTCTTATTGTGGTAAATATGCAAATATATGTCTTTTACAAATGTGTATACAATGGCCTTATTATTAAAGTGTTTTAAGTGTGGTCACTAAAAATAAATGCAGAACCACTGGTGAGGTCTATCACATTTCAATTACAGCCACATCACGAACTAGACTTTCTAAAACATTCTAATCAAGACTCTGAGGCAATGTTTCCATACCACGCCTATCAGGCAAAAGTAATGCTTAAGATTTAAGTGTTCAGGGGCCTGAATTCCACATACTGTTATTGGCTGATACAGGACAGGAGTTGCCAGTGTCTGAAATCCTATGAGATGAGAAGATTGAAAGACAAAGTCATGAAGGGCATCGAAGCTCCTCATACACTTATACTTAAGGCACACACCTACAAGTTGTACAGCGTTTCTTATTTCTCTCATTCCAAGAACCCAGTGAGTCTTCTTCTGATATTTGGGGCCAAAAGTCATCTTTTAGATAATTCTACAATTAATTTTAAACTCACCTCTCTCTTGAAAATGATGCTGCAATGGGTAGAGATGGTGTGATGGTAGGACCCTATCTTTTCTAAAGTGTGCCCTTACAGGACAACAGGACACTGTGTGGCTGATCACCCCTCTTTATTAAGTTCAGCATTCAATGTTCATTTATGATTAATGTCCCTTGTCTTCTGCTGAAATGTTTGAGTGAGCAGTTGCTTGTCTGGGTACATTGCACACCACAGCTGTCCTCTCTGACAAGAATACAAAGGGCCTGGAAGATGATGCATAAAACAGAACTATGCAATGCTATGCAATGGCTTCTATTTGATAGAAATGGAAGCTGAAATGTTTGCCCCCCGTTTGATCATTCCTGTCTTTATTGAATGTATGGCACTATTACTTTTTTGTTTTTGCACTAAGCTGAGAAAACCAGCTTCCACACTCCAATCATATGACATCCTGAAAAATGAGCTGATCTTATTGACATTATTTTGATTCTTGTTGAGTCACACAGAACATCTAAACTCTGTTGGATGGACACATGAACTTGAGTATCAGTTTATTGAGGAAGAGTGTCTCTGCACTTCTTAGTGTTGAGTAGCATTTAATAGCACCCTTTGCTGTCTGGCCACTGAGGTGTTGAAGATGTACTACTGCCATTCTTTACTTTAGATAACTAAGAAAGCAGTGTCCGTAACTTTGAGGAATGGGAGAAGAGCAAAAGGCTGTGCTAGGAGCATTTGAAGCTGATGATTCCATGTTTCTGGACCATAACCTGTGATGCACAACAGCCAGTGTAACTCACCATTTCTGGGGTCAATGGCGAACCCCTCAGGAGGGGAAAGGATCCTGTAAGAAATGTCTCCACTGCTTTCTAAGTCTGTGGCAGACAGGGTCAGCACCAAGTACCCTCCAGGTATGAGTTCCGGAACTGTAGCCTGAGGATAAAAGAGGAAAAAGGCATCATGCTGGTAAATAAGTAATTTTCAGGAACACAGGCAGAACTTGACACCATGTCATTAATTTTGATTCAAGAACTACCCAGTTTGCCTTTGGTAGACCTTGTAGTGGTTTGAATGAATATTTCCCTTAGGCACTATTGGGAGGTGTGACCTTGTTGGAGTAGGTGTGGCCTTGTTAGAGGAAGTGTGTGATTGGGAGTGGACTGTGGGATTCAGAAGCTCAAGCCTGCCTGGCCCACAGACACGCTCTTCTTCTGCTACCTGCTGATCCAGATATAGAAGAACTCTCAGCTCCATCCCCAGGCTCATATCTACCTGTGCTCTGAACCTATAGGCCTACTCCAACTAAAATTTTCTTTATAAAAATTGTTGTGGTCATGGTGTCTCTTTACAGCTATAAAATTCAACTAAGACAGAAGTTAATGCCAGAGACTGGGGTATTGCTGTGGCAAGTCTGACTGTGCTTTTGTTTGGAAGAATGTGAACTTTGACTTTTTGAGTTAGAAAAGCAGTTGAATGCATTAAGCAGGGCTTAAGGGGACATACCAGTAGGAGCATGGAAGACAATGGTGCTGGGGGTGAGTTGAACTTTAGGGACCTGGCTCAAGAGGTTCAGAGGAAAGGAGTATTCCTACGTGGCCTAAAGACCATTCTTGGGATATTTTGGTGAAGAATATGGCTGCTTTCTGCCCTTGTCCAAAAAATCCACCTGAGGCTAAACTGAAGAGATATGGATTAACAGCTTTGGTAGAGGAGATTTCAAAACAGCTCAGGGTGTGATGTAGTTATCAGTGGCCAGTTTTATGTAGATCTAAAATGAAAGGAAGCAAGCTGAGAAGAGAAAAATAAAAATGTACAGTTTGAGGGGAACAGAATCACTAGGAATAATAAACAGATTAAGGAAATTGGAATTATCTAATTGGAACAAAGAAAGTGGTGACCTCAGAACAAGACCCCCACCCAGCTCAGCTTCCATTTGTACAAAGGAATTTAAGAAGAAAAGCTCAGAGATGGATATGGTGGCTTACAACATTAATCCCAGCAGTCTGGAGACAGAAGCAGGTGACTCTCTGAGTTTGAGACCAGCTTGGTCTACAGATCAAGTTCCAGAACAGCCAGGCTAAGACACAGGAAACCACCATGGAAAACAAAAGATGGTAACAGTGTATTTGAATAAGAAGGCCATGTTCATGCACTAGCAGGCAGCACAACTTGGCAGCCTTCAGCCACATGGTTTTGGCTTTAAAGGCAAGGATACAAGAAAGGGATATGGAATCTTCCTCCATAACTAAGGAAAGCCATTGAGGCCAGGCATGTGTCTGGGTTGTTATTGCATATAGGTCCAGAGATGCATGAAGCTGTGAAGGTGAAGCCTGGAAATGCCAAGATGCCAGAGATGGCAGAGTCATGGACCACTGCCATAGAAAGCTTCTAACAGGGGGTAGTACCAGCTCAAGAGAGAGAAGTATGTTGCAATCAACAAAGCTGAAAGGAGCTGGAGATCTGAAAAGTGATTTGACATCAGGCATAGAGACACAGAGTTTGGAGTCTGTCCAGCTGGTTTTCAGTCTTGCTTTGGTCCAGTGTTTCCCCACTCTGCCCCCTCTCCTCTTTTGGAACAGTAATGTATATCACATGATACTGTATGTTGGAAGAATGTGATCTGCTTTCTTATTTTGATTTTATAGGAAATTACAGTTGAGAGACTGCCATGCATCTCAGAAGAGACTTTAGTCTTTGGAATTTTAAACAGGGTTGAGACTGATAGACTGTGGGGGCTTTTGAAGTTGGACTGCAGTACTTTTGCATTATGATATGGCTACATGCTTATGGAGCCAGGGAGTGGAATGTGGTGGTTTGGATGAAGGTGGCCCAAGTAGGCTCATAGAAAGTGACACTATGGGGAGAGGTGGCCTTGCTGGCACACATTTGGTCTTGTTGAAGGAAGTGCGCAATTTGGGATGGTTTAGGAGGTTTCAGAAACTCAAGTCTGGCCCAATGTCACTCTCTCCTTTTGCTGACTGCTGCTCCAGATGTAGAACTCTCAGCTCCCTCCCCAGCACCATGTCCAGCTGTCATGTTTCCTGCTATGGCCCTAATGGACTAAACCTCTGAACTTGAAGGACCAGCCCAAGTTAAATATTTTCTTTTATAAAAGTTATGATCATAGTCCCTAGTCACAGCAATAAAATCCTAAGGAAGACAGACATGTTGATGTTTATCACTGATAAACTGAAATGTTAACAGTCCCTGAATTTAGAAAACAGTTTTAATGTTATTCAATCTTGGTTTTTACTATGAAGCATTTTCTTTCTAGATTATATCTAAGTGACAGAAGGTATTAATTATATCACTCGGGTGAGACTTTATGGAGAATTGTTACTTAGGTTAAGTTCCTGTGTTAATAATCTTACATTTCCTCCTTGAAGAGTATTGGGATTCATTTCTGAGACCTCAATAGACTGTGGCCACTGTTATGACTTCCGTAAGCATATATTTTGCCCTAAAATCTACATTCTTCACTTTCTCAATCTGCTCACAATCTGTTTGTGTGAAACGTTATTCCATTTATTATTTTTTTTTAAGAATCTGTCCAAAGCATCATCAGATAAGGCAATCTAGTTCACCTCCCCTGTGGCCTTGCAAATACTGGACAAGTTTCAATTGTTGTGAGTAACTAGACTCTACACACACACACACACATACACACACACAAGAAAATACAAAGGTCTGATGGTCCACATATTCAGCAAATAAAGGAACCTCATAATTCCAGATGACTCCATGTCCACAATATGCTAGACAAGACTGCAACATGAACTCAGCATGAACAGTGAATGATGATAGCCTAGATCAGCCTATCAGTGACGGAGGGCAGACTTCACTCGCCACTGTTAGTTATTTTATTTCAAATATATAGGCTTTTTTTGCCTGCTTGTCTGTCTGTGCCTCCTGTACATGCCTGATGTCTGTGGAGGCCAGAAGAGGTTAGCATATCCTGTGGATCTGGAGTTACAGATGGCTGTGAATTCCCATGTGCATGCCTTGAATCGAATCAAATCCTTTAGAAGAGCTGCCAGGAATCTTCACTTCTGAGCCCCATCCCCTGTTCTTTCTAGTTTTTCATCTCTTTACCTGGTAGAAATCTTGAGTAAAAACTGGTGGGTTATCATTGACATCCAACACACGGATGATGAGGGAACCCTCTGTGTGGTGCACTGAATCCGAAACACAGATGATCAGCTCATATTCAGTGACTTCTTCAAAATCCAGTGTTTGCGCCAGCACCACTACTCCAGTGTCCTGCCTGATAGCAAACTTGGCTCCAGGATTGCTTTCTTTGACAAGACTGAAGGTGAAAGCTGGATTCAGATCCGCATCATGGACAGATACCCGAGCCACAATTACACCAGACAAAGAACCTGCAATCACGACCAATGTCAGCTCCCATTAAAATTCACCATCAAAAGACATTTCTTCCACCACTCAGCCCAAATGTTTTCATTTTAAATCTAAAATGATTTTTCCTTTTTTTTTTCTGGCATGATTTCTCATCTACATTCTCATTATGGACTAAATCAAAACACAGAAGAATTTATTAGTATAATAAAAGTAAAAATCTACCACAGAGTAGAAAATTGAGAAGGTAGGCTGTGCCCCAGTTTTATATTACAGTTTTCTATCGTATGCTTACAACGCAACTCCAGAATCTAAAACCATCCTGAGTACTCTCCTGCAGTTGTAGTTTCTATATCTAAGCAGAGACTCACAGGGGTGTGAAAGAGAGAAAGGATATTACTAAATACATAATACAAACAATTAACTTTGAAAGCAGGCAAGAACTGAAAGAAAATATTTGTGCATAGGTGTAAGATTTAGTATTTACGTGCTTAGTATTTAATTTCATGAGATTATTTCTTTGATAGTGACACAGACATTGCTTTCTCTTTTAAATTTGTTTCTCAAAATTAAAATTACCAAGGCTATGGAAAAACAAAGTATACACAGTGCTAGTGAGGAAAGAAAAATCTCTAATTTTACTCATCAGAGAAACCATCACAGAACAAATGACACACTCATTGTCTCCTGTGGTCTCTACCTAACCCACCTGTGAAAGGAAATTTATTTCTAAGAGTTTAGTATGGTGTCAGTGGAAAGTGTCTGCCAATATATTTAGAATTGTTCTATTGTATATGGAATTTGTAAGTTCCAGTCTTCAAGGCTGGAGAGGAATTCTTGGTGAATACTAACCACACTGTACCCCATTCAGTAGATTTTGACTTATGTACTCTGCTCTTGTGATATATTCACCCCAGTTGTACTAATACATTTTTGTGCCAATTCACATGCTTAGAAACAGTGTATAGTCCATCAAAGCAAATAAAAATATTGAAAGTGAGAGATAAACCTGAAAATGTGACAGTTACAGGCATCCTTATGCGGAGCGATTTCTGTGGAAGGAAGTTGGTATAACTTGTTTAGAAAGACAGTAAAATAAATGTTCAAAATGTTTCAGGATAAATTTGGTAATAATAGAGAGAGGAAAGAAGCCAAAGTAACTGTTGTTTTCTACCTTAGCTATAGGGGGATGGGCTGGCTTTCCTAGTGTAGCTATTTACCATAGGACAATTTTGGGTTCTCAGATTATGGAGTCATTGTGTAATAAATGCCCCAAACACTCCACCACTAAAACAATAATTTCTTAGTGTCTATCAGTAATGAGGGTTATACTAACGGAAAGTGATAACTCTGAATATGATCAAATTAGTTTCGCTATCATCATTAGTGTCCTGCAAAGACCAATGAAGCATGAGTCTGACAGAATCAATGCTCAAAAGAGTCAAAGGACTATTTCAGCAACAACATGTGCTTCTGCCTGGAGTACATGTAATGTTTAAGAAATGTCTGTACATATACACACTGTAAGAATTGACAGTTGGAGGCCTCCAGCCTGTCTGAATGCAAATCCAAGCGTTAGGATTTTAAGCCCTTGATATTTGATATTTCTCTTAAGACCAATAAAATCAAGACAAAATTATCTGGCTTGCACGGCTGTTGAGAACTAATACTTAATAAAACTTCTGGCTGTTAAAAAAAAATGAATGTGTAAGTCAATCAAAAGTTGATTCCAAATGGCCACACTTACTTTCTGCAATTTCTACTGCTTCTGAGGGGAGAAAGACCGGGGCATTGTCATTTATATCAATCACCTGTATCTTGACCAGAGCTGTATCAGAAAGCCTGGGCACCCCTCTGTCTGTGGCTTGCACAATCAAGCTGTTTTGGAAAAGAATCAAGGAATGTTATGAGCCATCTTAGAAGTATAATAAACATAAATATCAAATCTAGTTTAATTTTGTATGTGAATTCACTGACTTTTATTTCTCCCTTGGCCCTTTCTAAATGGCATCATTTACAATTTATTTCACAAGAATGGTAGCTTGAAATTTATGTATTTTTGACAAGTCTCAAGAACAAACTCCAGCAAGCTGCCAGGGGTTGTGAAGCATTAATGTAAAAATAAATGCACAATTTCTTGGAGACAGTCTTTAAAATTCTAAGAATAATCTAAACAATACATGTACCAACACTTGTGCCCACCCTACTGAGTGGGGACTGCTACATACTTCCATTTAATTGCACCGTAAAAACATTCTGGCAAAGGGATGGTTATATATAGATACTTTTCAGATCCAAATTTCAAACCAATCAACATTATAGACTTGGGAGATCTTGCTGTCATGATGAAGGAGCAACTAGGTCATGACAGGCTTGGACTTTTCAGAGGAGAAAGGTTGAATTCTGATGGAATTCACACAGTATGATTTAATTTCCCTGGGGTGGTGCTACATTGAACAGCTGCTCTACCAGCCAAGCTAGAGCGACTACTACTGGCCTCATCTTCACCCTTTCTTTCACCACTCTTAGCATCATCAGATTGCAAGTCTGCTCAGTTGATCTCTTCAGTGTCCCTTGATTTAGTGTGTTATTTTGTCTCTGCCTTGAGAGACTTAGGTAGAGTGATCAAACACCGCTTGAATCTAGGACTTAACCTTAACCACAGTGGTTAAGAATGTATACTTCCTGAAGAAGATCTAAGTGCAGTTCTCAGCACCCACATCTTATAGCTCACAATTACTTCTAATGCCATTGGCCTCCCCAGGCACCTACACTCGTGTGTGTATACCTTCTCCCATACACATAATTAAAAATAAATCAATAACAGTTTGAAAACCTGAACCCCTATTTAAACATCTACTAGACTTTCCATGTTGAAGCCATTCAATCTCCCAAGCAAGTATTCTTGACATTCAAAGTGATATTCCTTGACATTCTGGCTGATATTCCCACCTTTACACTATGGTGCCTTTCCAAAGCTCATAACTTCAGTAAAAATTCTCACATGATCTGAAAGCTCTCTATGATCATAGTACACTGCACATTTTCCTGCCACAATAGTTATCATTTTGATGGCTTATCTGTCTGCCTCTTTCCTGTGTTGCTTTAGGCTAGGTGGATGCCTATCACTCTAACAATTTTCTTTAATGAATGTTGAGGGTTAGTTTTTGTGGATTTTTCCATGGTTAGAGATTTATTAAATGGCAGATCCAGAATCCAATCTTAGGTCTTGCTCAATTCAGAATCTGTGTTCCTCATATTGGGCTCCTCCCTGGGCATGCTTCCTGTCCTACACCTACAGAGCACGTAATCATACCCCCTCCCTTTCATTTTTCTCTAGTAAGTGTTGTGAGAGTCGTGTAGTGAGAATTTTGACTTCTTTACTAACCCAGTTTTGCTCTGTGAATAGGTTTTTGTTTTAATCCCAGGTGTGGGGTAAGAGGCTGCTTCACAGCAGGTGACTATGATTTGTCTGCACTCTAGCAGGAGCATGGTTTTACCAGCTGCAGATAGTTTCTGAGAGTGTTATGACATTTGGATGTCTGGAAACTTTTGAGAGGGTATAAATGCCAGAACCCCAAGAGGGACAGGGTTCACTCACTCAGTGGGACAGAGTTCACTCACTCAGAAGAAGGTGCTACTGTCTCCTGCTGATGCATTTTGTCACGTGGTCATGAGCAAAGAGGAGAGAAGAAAAAATTGGATATCTGGGAAACAAAGACTGGACTTGCCCCAAGTAACTCAATGCCCTTAATCAGTCGGTAGTCAAAAGAGGTCTACATCCCCTTTCCCCTCTATCCTTCTTTCTCTCTTACCTACTGTTGGGAGGTTGAATGAGATCAAGGTGCAATAGGGTTGGAAGGGTGGTAGATAAGAGAACCCAATAAAGTATCACAAGAATAAATCACATCTACAAATCCAAGGGGAAGCAGGTACATTGCAAAGTGTATTTTCAATTAGAATAACACCTGTATTTCAGATGGTATTCATATGACCCAGCCACAGAGACTATCTTTTAAGAAACTGGATCTTGACAGTTGGCATAATTTCTCTTGCATTACTAGTACCTTGTAGGTATCTTTTCCCAATCTTAAAACTTAAAATGATGTAAAATTAAGTCTCATATCTTTCCTGTTTTGAATTCCACTAAGAACAAACTGCCAATGCTTGCTGTCCAGGAAGCCCACACACTATGGCCTTCTATACTCATGGAGTTGGGACAGCAGCAGAACACTGACTTGGATTTCATAGGAATGACTCTAAGTGGGAATTTGATTTGTAATCATGACCATCAATCAAGTACATATGGGAATATTTTGCGAAAGTAATCAACTCATAATTTTGTTTTTCCACTGCTGTCTGCTGAAAGGCTCTAGCAGGCCTTAGCGTAGCAAACATAGCTCTGACAGATTCTGCGCTTCACCCTTCCCTCTTCCCCTTGCAAGCCCATTAGATTACATTCCTAAAGTTAGCCACCAAGTTTTATTCTGTTATTTGGCCAGGTCCTCCCACCAAGGCTGACTACCAAGGTCCAGCTATCAAAGTCTAACAATCAAAAGCTCCCTCTGGCTCTCCTAAAACATGCCAAATCAAAACAATCCAACTCATCCTAACCTGATCCCTTTATAAATTGCCATTTGCCTATGGGCCATGTCTGTCTCCTCTCTATCCAGAGGCAGTCCTTTGTCTCTGGGGCAAATATTCCTCCCCTTTCTCTCTTATTCCTTCTTATTTCTCCCTAGCCCGCTGTCCCCTGTCTTTGTCTCATATCTCAGGACTTTTGTCCCTCTGGGGCAAATAAATCTTCTTTGCACTGAGAACTTGGTCTTGGTGTGTCTTGTACCGAGTGCAGGCCTTTCACCTGCCCCTTCCTATATTATCTAATGTTTCCGCTGAGACATTAAAGCTAGACTTCCATCAACTGTGTCATTACTGTCACTTCACCCTTAGTATCATAATCCCTTGACCTCAGGGTCCTATGTAATGCCTAAGTCAGGAAAAAGAAAAAAGAAAAAAGAAAAATGAGCCTTGTTTGATATGGAGGAAATTTCTTGTTCTTTGACAAAATAAAAGGGCAAGAAAAAGAGAGCCTGTAGATGGTTGGAAGAGCAACTGACAGACCATGAAAACAGAGCTGCAGTGACTCTGAACTGAGCCTGTGATACGCCAAGCTGTCTGAAGGCTCCTTGGCAGTCTTAGTGAAGCTGAGGGTTGTAGCATGTTCATCTGGCTCCATGTGGCAGAACCCTTCCCAGGGCCGTGTCAGCAGAGGCCACAAGGAAACCGACCAGACCTAGAACAGGCCCATCGTAAGACCAGATGATCTTTTCCTATTCCCCTAAGTGTGGGAAGCTTCTCTCACCACAGAATACTTCAGATGAGGCATTTGAGCAGATAAGATCTCATTTAATTTCCTTAAAAAAAAAAAAAAAACAAAAGTGTTTGTAGATATTTTAAAAATTCTCTTTCCACTGTATCTCAAATATCTACCAGGAATTTTCTGTTCATTCTGAAATTTTAAGAAAAATAAAAAATATCAGCTAACACCAGAAATGGCTATAAAGAGAGTTAGGGTGGATTTCTGATGAAAGATGGTAAGATGACTTCTCAGACCTGTCTCTTCTTCCTAAATTCCACTGAGAATATAGCTAGGAAGTTTTCTTTTAAAATATGCAAGTCCATAAGGCTAAAAAATGATAATGAACAAAGTTAGAAGTGGAAGAGATGAGAAAATAGAGCATGCTGTGGAGTTGGTATAGACAAGTATGTGGAAGGAAGGCAGAGATCAGAAGGTATTCAAAAATACAACATGAGAAATGGACCTCAAGTGCCACTTATTAGATATGTTTGGTTTATTACTTGTGTCATATATATATATATATATATATATGTATGAATATGTACACATACATATATATATGTATATATATATACACATATTGTATATATATGCCTTATAAACAGAGGCATAAATACATGTGTATATATGTGCATGCATATAGTTGGATAGATAGATATGTATATGTATAGATATAAGGTCTATAATCTTCTATGATCTTTAATCTTTTTCAATTTCTGCTTTATATATATGAAACATCCCGGAGAAGTTAGCCAACAAACAAAACTAGAACTCTAACACCTGAAAAGGGTCAGTGTCTCCTGAACACTTACTGAACAGGATCCATAGCAACAATCAAAATGGCAAATGCCAAAAGAAAAACAGTAATCAAAATAAACAAGAAAAGGAATGGGCAGAGGGGCAGAAATTCACAATGAAATCATGTATGAGAACAGAAAGGAAGGATTCCTTCTTCAAAAAGAACTTACTCAGCTCAAGAGGAGGCCTACATTAAAGAATATAATGAGGCTCAGTGATATAGCTCATCAGGTAAATGCCATTGCCTACCAATCCTGAAACTTAAGTTCAATCCCTGAGACCCATATGGTGGAAAGAGTGAATCAGCTCACACAAGCTATCCGCTTACCTCCATTCTTATAGTATGTGAGTGTGCATGCATGTGCACACACACATACACACACAGAGAGAGAAATAAATTAATGTAAAAACATTAAAAGGATTATATAATGATATTTCTAAATATTATAAGAAAAAGAAAAAACTAAAAAGGCTTCTTCAAAGAAGGGAGAAAAATCACATACAGTAAGGGAGCTAGAATTACACAGGCTTCAGAAGCAAACAAATTCAGAACATAAAAAGAACAATGCTTTTCAAAGTCAGAAAAACATTTCCAATCTCTATATCATCACACACATGTGCTCACATGCACACATACACACACAATGCATGCACACACCAACACATTCACTCATGTATATATATATATACACACATGCATGCACACACACATGCAAACACATTCACTCATGTGTGTATACACACACAGACACATACATGAATGCACATACACAGGTATTATACGATGGTACAATTGAAGATATTTGCAAATGTACAATGGCCCATATAATTTGCTTCTATGGCAGACGAAAAGCAGTCAACTTCCCAGTTTTTGCTTCTCACAGTTTGGAGTTAATTTATTCATGGGGAGTTGGAGAAGGGCCTTTCTAAATATTAGGACTAATTTAAATGTTGGGAACATGACGCAAATAGGAAAAAGTTGAAAACCATTAGATTTAATTGCTAACTAAGCTCCACTGAGTAAGAATTCTAAAACAGAAAGCCATCACAATTGGAAAGTGCTTAGTTCCTGGGACCTAACAGGCTGTCAATGATCTCTGAATTTATAATCACTGAAAGAACACTTGAGCTGAGATTTACCTACAGTCATCTAGGGAGGAGAAATGTTTCATGCTTAACAATAAAGCAAAAGAATAGTTTTTAACATATTTATACATTAAACACAATAATTTTAGTAATTACATTAAAATCTTACAAAACATTTCTTAACTGCTAATTTAGGGTAAGGTTTTAAACTAAAAAAATTACCTTTGAAGTAATATTTTGAAATATATTAAATAAAAAAAGCAAACATTTAATCAGACTTTCAGAATTGGAAGGGTTTGGGGTGCTTAATTAGTCCAATACACTCAGTAACATGTTCCATTCAAAGCAGCTTTCAGTGCTTAACCACACAAATATACTGTACTTTCCTCATGAAACATGAAAGTAGCCTCAAATATTGACACAGTATTTTGTACTTTTCCCCTCTTAATCAGAAGGCTGTTCTGTAGCTTCAATGATGGAAACAGTGTGACAGCAGTTCAAAATCATTGATTCAAGTCAGAATTCTATATTACAACCTAGAATAAGCCAACTATGTAATTTGCATTGTTAATGAATAAAATACCTGCCTTAAGTTCTACATGAAACGGCTACAAGTGTGAAATGAAACACAGTAGCCACATCCTGCATCCATGTTTTCTTTTGTTTCACAAAGTTTTAATTATTCATGGCCAATCACCAACATCCAAAAGTGTTAATGGAAAATTCTAGAAATAAATGATTCATAAGTTTTGAATAGCTAAAATTTCGAGTATCTTGGTGACACTTTTGTCTGTTGTACTCTTTCTCCCCAGAATGTGAATTGTTCTCGGGCCTCCACACCTATATATCACCCACTCCTTAGTTACTTAGTAGGCATCTCAGTCATCAGCTGTATAGCTGTGTTTCTGATCAGGTAATTCTTGAATTACTTATTAGTTACCTCAAAGCACAAGCTTAACAATGGTATATAAGATATTGCAGGGCAAAAAATATGGAAGGGGATATCAATTCTGGTCATGAGTGGCTATACTATCTGGCATTTGGAAACACAAATAAACAATGTATTTGAGTGTCAATAGTAAGTTTCAGGTCTTCAGAGAGGATCTCAGAACATGGCCATGATGAATAAGAGGTAATCATTGTGGCATATGTGCAAAGCTTTTAGGAATAAAGCACACAATATTATTACAATGTAAATCAAACAGTAGTAAGAACAAGAAAGATAAGCTTTCTTTCACCACTGTGCTACTGTTTCTCCAAAGACAAGCAATACTAACAGCTTCTCTGAGGAGTGTTTTAAGCAAAGGAATGTTTCTTTTATCAGACAGTCATGTTGCAAGAACACTAGGAGGTCTCTTGCTATTTTCTATACATAGTGGAAGCAGGAAAGCATAGGGAATAGTTCAGTAATCTGTACTGTGCCTATCTCACTAGCACACTTGGCAGCCTGGCTCCTTTACTGTGCATACACACTCCTCTCCAAAAGCCTGCCCAGCAACTTTGGACCTGCTCCCACACCGGTTGCACACACACCCATCTCTAGACTATGTTTTGCTTTCCTCTTCAACAACAAATCTTACCCTGTATCTACACAAGCATATTCTCAGTGTATGAACTGAAGGCCAGATCCAGTCTGAACAGGTTTTGGATGCAGGCACAGTAAGGCACAATGTTATCTTCAGTAAACTTGAAGGGAGAATCCCCTATTGACCACGTTATGCCTGTGTATGATTGAGTGTGCAAATGAATACAATCAGATATGTTATAGGAATGGACATGCACAGTAGAAAAATGTATAATCTAATTTCTCGATCAAAGCTGAGAACCACCCTCACTAAGGTCTTTTAATAACCAAACTCTTCTTCCTCTTAACCCCATAGAGGAAGCCCTAAACAGCAATCAGGCACTTGGAGGGCCTCCCTTCACCCACGTGCTGGCTTCTCCTCTGTAGTGCGTTCTGACCTTTGCTCTTGCCCTGTTTAAATAAGCATACCTTGGCGTTCTTGCAATTCTGAGTCTGCTTTTATTTCAACTCATTTGAGTGAGAAGTCCTTCATCCTTATCCTACCACTGACCTGTTTTTAGACATTGGTTTCATAGTGTTCTATGCAGTGGCCATCATTCTTTAAGAAATAACATTTGTGACCTTAGAGCTCTTTGTTTTATTGAGTGAGATGCTGTAAATGTGTGTATGTAGACTGTACTTGGCTAACTCCAACCCAAACACGGAGCAGGCTTGTAGCACAGCTACTCCCTTTGGAGGCTGGCATCTCTCAGATGCTAAGCTAGGCCACGATCTTTACTGGTGAATGTCAGCTTTTAATAAGATCATTCTGCTGGACCATGGTCCCACAACATGGATTGTGATGACAAGGCTGGGCTTTCAAACAGAAAAGAATAAAGAATTACACAAAGGAATGCCATTCAGTTAGACTCTTTGTGTTTAAAGTAACAAAAGGCATTTGCAGAGGGCATTTCCACTCAGTGAACACTTCACCAACACTATCTTTTGAATGTCTCTCCCTTGATTCTTAAGAAGATGCATCAACTTCCAGATCTGATCCAGTCACTTTTTCAAAATAGGAAATAATTTCTAAGACTCTTTGACTGTGCCCAAAGGTTGACTGTAGGCTGGGTGCAAGGGGAAAGGAGAGTTTTCCCAAAGGCTTAGTTGGAATGACCTTAGGGTAGAGTTCTCTGATGAGTGTGGACCTAAGCGCACCTGTGGGAGCTGGAGGACTCATAATCCAGGATGGAGTCTGTCATTATCACTCCGCTCAGCTCTTCGATCCGGAAGGCTCTGGCTTGGTTGCCAGAGATAATAGAATACTCGATCTGGCTGTTCAAGCCCCCGTCCAAGTCAGTAGCAGACACCTATAAGAAATCAATATTTCCATTGGGAAAGATTAATCTACAATGTGGTCTGAGTCTGCTTCTCAGAGAAATACGATAGGAAAGAATACATATTAGCAAAACATTTGAAAACAGTGCTTAGAACAGAGCAGTGGTCCTAAATCTAGTGATTCCACCCTTAAATACAGTTCCTCAGGCTGTGGTAACCTCCAACCATAAAATTATTTTTATTGCTGCATCATAATCATAATCTTGCTGCTGTTATTATGAGTCATAACTATCTGTGTTTTCTGATGGTTTTAGGTGACCTCTGTGAAAGGGTCATTTGATCCCCAAAGGAGTCATGACCCACAGAAGTCAGACCCCTGGCTAACAGTCATACCAACCCATTCAGCTGACACTTGAATTGGACTTTTATGGACTGGATAATGGGAGGAAAAATGTCTACACATTCATTTAAAATATCTCCAAAATGGTGCTCACATGTTTCAAGCCACAACTGGGTGCAACTAGAAAACTTCTAATATGCTTGTACAGATTTCTAGCCCTGTCACAAATTCTTGCTGGCTCCAGACAAACAATTGAATGTCACAGGGAAATCTGTATACCGAATGGCAATTCTTCTCCTGATTTTTCTTTCTTTTTATTTCTGCATGTGTATGTATGTGCACAGGCATGTGTGTTCATATGTACATGGAGGGTAGAAGTTGACATTAGATGACTTCGTTTATTAACGTAGAATTTTCTCCTAACCTGGAATTCACTGATTCAGCTAACCTAGCTAACCACCTAGCCAGATTGCCCCATGAGTGCCCTTCTAAGGATGGAGCAGGCTATCACACCTGTCTGCTTTTACACATGTTCTGGAACTCGAACTTCTGTTCTCACACTTGCACAGTAAGTGCCTTATCTAATGGGCCACCCAGTCACCCATACACCCCTAGTCCTCATTTGCCTTTCTTATTTGATTGAGGTATTGTCTATATAATAGGCCAATATGAGGTTTTTTTGATTTTTGGTTTTTATATTACAGTGAAGTTTTAAGTCAAGGGGATCTTTGAAAAGGGAATCAATGCCTAGAATTAGTGATAATGAGTTATCATCCCAATGGCTTACTTGATGAATTTTCGAAGTATCTTTAAGGCTAGAACAAAGGGTCTATAACATTTCCCATGGAGATATTTTGGAGGCTTTCCTGTGTTGAATTTTAATCACTAAAACAGTTATATCAATGGAGTCAAGATTTTAGCAAGCTGTTGAATTATTACACTGTTTTAATTCATGTCCTTTATATCTGGCGTGACTCTTCCTTGGCTCACATCCCTTGTCATCTCTTGGGCTCCTATATTGAGTCTCTGGTTTTGTCCTTAATTACATCTTAGTTTATCCTCCATCCTTCTAACCAAGATCTCAGAGGAAGCTGAGGACCACATGGAAAAGACTGGACCTCGTCATGCGAGCATGGTAGCCAGTTTTATGGCACAGGAAAGTCATCAGCTTTTGAGATCTCCAGGAAGTAAAACTAATTTCCAAATCGGATCAAACAAAAATCCATCATGACCCCTGGGGTTGTATATTTAAGCATGATTCAGATAGTAGACTTTCCAGGGTGCGTATTAGCACTTTAGTATGCTGGAAAAACTTCTCACCATAGTGACTTCACCAAGATGTGTGTTAGACCACGGCACCCTGTTAAACACAGGAAGACTAGAAGTGACTCTGGGAACTGCAGCCTGGGCTGTCCTCAGAATGAGCCCTGTTTCACCTCTGTCTCCACCTGGGATTCCAGACATTGTTGGTGACCTATAGAGTCTCTGTTAGTACTCAAAGAGTCCCTCAAGAAAACAGGTGTCTGGGAACTGAGCTTAGAATCAATAAAGAAGAATGAACAGAGGAATTTCAGATTTCCTGCAGTCTAAGGATTCATCCAAGCCATGTGTCCTGGAGGTTGTTAAAACTTAATTAAATGTTGGTCACAGGTGCTTTGGCATATACTAATTGGTAACACACACACACACACACACACACACACACACACACACACACACAGACATTCTGTTACCTGTATTACGTAAGCATTGGAGAACTGTCCTTCAGACACCGATGCTTGGTATACACTTTGAGCAAAGCGTGGAGGATTGTCATTCAGATCCTGGATGGAAACCCTTACTTTGGTAAAGGCTTTATGCTCATTGTTCTCAGCAAGAATGATGAGCTGAACTTCACTCCTGGCTTCAAAATCAAGCAATCTAGGCTCTTCTACAATGAGTTGTCCTAAAAAGAAATGATGTTATTTTAAAATGTCTCAAAACACCATTGACTCTCGTACTCTGACTGGGGCAATTATGGCAAAAGTGGAGAAATTGTGGATATTTGCAGATTTCCAACATCTGTAGGCAAATAACTGGAATCTGGGAGCTTTCTCTTAAATCATCATTCATATAAAAAATAGATCTGTATATTAGCCCATCCCAATGTCTGCAAAGTCTAGATTTTAAACATTTTTTTATTTTTATTTTTTTTAGATATTTTCTTTATTTACATGTAAATTTCTCCTTTCCCAGGTTCCCCTCCAAAAAACAAACAAACTAACAAATAAACAAAAACAACAAGAACAAACCCCTTTTGCCTCCCCCCTCCCCATGCCTGCCACCCCACCATCTCCCACTTATTGGCCCTGGCATTCCCCTACA
>JADRCD010162510.1:0-10943 GCA_019843815.1 Montemys delectorum
AGTTTGCAGGGGAACTTTAAACAGAACAGTAAACAACTCAAAATAGCTTCAGGAAGTCCCTGAAACTGATCAGATTTACTAGGCCCCTCCCTACCAGAATAAGAACAAAAGCTCAGAGTCTCTCTGAGAGGAAGGGAAACCTGGGAGAAGTGGTAACCAGCCCAGCTACCTGCAAGAGTTTTAGAGCAGGAGAGGCACCTAGCAAGGATCCCCTCCAACACAGTGAGCTGTCTGCAGGCTGGTATTGCAGTTTCCCTGCTTTGTGAGCTGTCGCCTATGCTGGGTTGGCTTTGGTGAGGTGGCTGCTCCTCTAAGGAACCTCAATAAAACTCACTGGATCACAAGGTTGAATGGTGGTGGTACCAATACTTTGGTCTGTCCTGGGCTCCCTATCTAGGGTGAACAGATGTGTGTTACATCTCCCTAGGAAGAGTTTTGTTCAGTACACCTAGGGCACCCAGCATTTGTTACACATTAAAAAAAAAAAAAAAAGGCATGGGGAGGAAATTTTAAACAAACTCACTGCTTCCTACGCCTCCGTCCATAGGTATGACCAGTTTATCAGAACTAAATTCTGTGTATTCCAGGACCGTCTTGCCTTTCAGCTCTGTCTCGTTAGGTAAAGGCAGATACAGTTTAACCAGTAAGGTTGACCTTTTACTTATTTCATAAACCTGAATATAAAACAAATGGTTGACAACTCACCAAAATGCAAAACAGGAACAATGGGGAAATAGAAGAACACCCAATAACTCCCTTGAATCATTTTTGAAAACTACTATAATTAAAATAGCACTGTTCTATTACATTTTATTCACGCAGTTAAGTCAGGAACAGGAATCTGGTAGGCCACACTGCGACTGCACTTAAAAGCACAAGAACAGGAAGTAGAGGCAGGCCAGAAAGCCTCAATTTTATATTTTGCATGGACCCACTTCCACTAGGGCCTTCCTAGATAATGCCACCAATGGAAGGCTAAGTGTTCAAACATGGGAGCCTGAGAGATTGAGGGTCTGCTGTGTGTTCACCTACCTGGTTCCGTAAGAATAACAGCAAGAAAAGAAAAGGAGGATGAAGAAGGGACTCCCTCCCAAGAGACTGAAGCCACTGAGTCAGGCCTGGGAAATAAGGAGTGATGGTTGATAAAGTAGCTCTCTGGCTTATGGCAGCGTCAACAGTGCACTCAGAGTGAATGGTAACACTGCATGTCCAGGCTGGCGGGAATCTTAATGGAACAGGATTATGTGGAGCATCCACAAATAATTTTATGCTTATGACATGAAAGACCATAGCTGAGGTGGGTTATACATTTATTAACTTTAGATACGTTGCTAACCATAGAAACCAGACATTCCTTAATACAAAAGAAATAGCCTACCATACATAACAGGCATCAACAAGAGAAAATGACATGTGTGGCATAAAACAAGACAAAGGTAAATGACAATGTCATACCTCCAAGCAGATTGTTTCTGGCCAATACATCAGCTGAATGTTAAAAATTTGTTGAAACATGACTTTAAAATCAAACTGTAGGGGAGATATTGTGGTGCAGGAAACCTGTTTGTCATTGTAAAATATTTTGATGAAATATTTAAGCTTCTGCATTTTGGCTCTTCTCTTTTGCTCATATCTAAAAGAATCAAACAAATCATTAGATGACCCACAAAAGCAGAGACAATGTAAAATGCTGTCCCCCCCAAAAAAAATTATCTTAGGATGTTTTTAAAAAAATAAAAGAATGATTATTTCAGAAGATAAATTCTTCCTTTAAGTATAATAGCAACATAAATATTTTTATGTGATAAGGATATCCACTTTACAGTCAGTTGTTTTTGGAGAAAGACACACATTTAAAAATAGGAAGGAACTGAAATCAAAGTTTGTCTGTTAATTCTGCCAAGTCACATCTTAAAGAAACTCTAGCATCTACCAGGTGTCTCATAAGAGGAGGAAGCGGGAAGCTTTGGCATGGAGGTGGAGGCCTTACATCATCATCATCATCATCATCATCATCATCATCATCATCATCATCATCATCATCAACAACGACATCTGCCAAATCACATCTTAAAGAAACTCTAGTGTCTACCAGGTGTCTTATAAGAGGAGGGAACAGGAAGCTTTGGCATGGAGGTGGAGGCCTTATATCACCATCAACAACAACAACAACAACAACAACAACAACAAAAAAAAAATTCTCTCTCTCCTCTCCTCTCCTCTCTTCTCCTCTCCTCGCCTTTCCGTCTCTCTGTGTCTCTGTCTCTGTCTCTCTCTTTCTCTCAAGCACACCTTTGTTCTTTTCTGTTAAAGAAATTGTAAATCCTTAGACTTCAGGCTGTGTTTGCCCCTTTCCTGCAGGACCACAGAGAAGCCATTTTTTTCCTCTGAACACTACAATAGGTGAGACACTATGTCACTTTCCTAAGACCTCCATGGAAACACTTGCTGGTCATAAAATCTCCCAGTAGGTGAGAGGAAGATCCCAGTCTTCTCTATGCCTAATTCGTTCCCCTAACCCAAGTTTTTATGTTCTCAGCAAGGCACCTGACCCAGTGAGGATTGAGGCTTGATCTTAGAGCTGTGACTGGGAGGTAAGCCTAAGCCTGAAACCCTTCTCTCACTTCTGTGCTAATCAGCTTATGGGCCAGAGTCTCTCTTTGCATTGCTTGCCGACCCATCTTCTTCAGGGGACAAACATGTCTCTTCAACCTTTTCTTTGTCTCTTCCCCTCTCCCAGATATTCCAGAGAAAGCTGCCCTGAGTGTTGTCCTCTGAAAGTTGTTTTAACAAAACACACTCACAAAAGGATTGTGTGTTAGGAACGTTAAGTAAAAATGAAATAAAATAATACAATAAAATAAAATATTGTACAATTCAGAAGCCATTTTCTGTGATTTGAAATATGATGTCTAAGCTTGACACTGGGAAGGTAGGGGAAGAGGAGGGCCTCAGAAGCACACTCCTGCGAGGTCCCCTCAGAAAGGACCCTAGCCCAGGCACCAGCCTGATACACTTACGGATGAAGTTGCCCCAATATGGTTTTGATATGCTGGTGAACCAGTCATGAGTGTGAGCCCTGGTAGCCTAAAGCCACGGCCCAGTTACATGATACAAAAAGTGGAACTTTAGGAATGGTCTCTGGGGTCACACTGCTGTGTTCCTGTAGCCTCTGTGTTGATATTCATCAGCAAGGCTTTGAGACTCTGTGTGTGGCCCTGGCCTCAGTAGTCATTGAACTTCTGACACTGTCACTGGGCTCATACAGGCAGTGGCCAGAATTCTTGGGGACATCCTGACCTCTGACATCCATGAGTGCCATCCTCCCACCTACCCCAGCTGAAGAACTTCCCTGAAGATTCATGGAGAGCCTACAAGGTTCAGAGTGTTTGCACCAGAGAAGATACTCCAGGGAAACCCAGCAGTAGTATTTCAGGCCCAAACAGCCGTTCCCTGGATGACGAGGTGTCTGGTTTTAACTTTTTTATACTAGCATGATATTATAAAGAATGTTTGTGTGAATAAATGGAGGTATTTGAAAGTCAAATCTTGTGTGGACATCCTAGTTGCCGAGGGCTTTACAGACCTTAGGCTGTGCTTTCCACATTATGAAAATTTACCAACTCAGAATTACATTATCTTCAGGAAACAGTGCCCCTTTTCTTCTGTTGTAAACAATCTTTAATTGTAACTTTAATTTTTTCAAACCTTATTTTTAATGATAGTTCTTAAACACTTTAACCTCCCATGTAGCCCACCACCCACCAGAGGGAAGGGGAGACGTGGACCTGCTTAGAAAGGTTCTTTGGTAAAGATCTTTTCCCAATCTGTTGGTTGCCACTTTGTCCTATTGACAGTGTCCTTTGCCTTACAGAAAATTTGCAATTTTATGAGGTCCCATTTGTCAATCCTTGATATTAGAGCATAAGCTATTGGTGTTCTGTTCAGGAAATTTTCCCGTGCCCATGTGTTCGAGGCCCTTCCCCCACTTTCTCTTCTATTAGTTCCAGGGTATCTAGTTTTATGTGGAGGTCCTTGATCCAGTTGGACTTGAGCTTTGTACAAGGAGATAGGAATGGATCAATTTGCATTTTTCTACATGCTGACCGCCAGTTGAACCAGCACCATTTGTTGAATATGCTGTCTTTTTTCCCACTGGATGGTTTTAGCACCTTTGTCGAAGATCAAGTGGCCATAGGTTTGTGGATTCATTTCAGGGTCTTCAATTCTATTCCATTGATCTACCTGCCTGTCACTGCACCAATACCATGCAGTTTTTATCACTATTGCTCTGTAGTATAGCTTGAGGTCAGGGATGCTGATTTCCCCCAGAAGTTCTTTTATTGTTGAGAATAATTTTCGCTATCCTGGGTTTTTTGTTATTCCGAATGAATTTACAAATTGCTCTAACTATATGAAGAATTGAATTGGAATTTTGATGGGGATTGCAACGAATCTGTAGATTGCTTTCTGCAAGATGGACATTTTTACTATGTTAATGTTCATGAGCATGGAAGATCTTTCCATCTTCTGAGATCTTCTTCGATTTCTTTCTTCAAAGACTTGAAGTTGTTGTCATACAGATCATTCACTTGCTTGGTTAGAGGCACATCCGATAGAGGCTAATATCCAATATATACAAAGAACCCAAGAAGTTAGACTCCAGAGAGCCAAATAACCCTATAAAAATTGGGGCACAGAGCTAAACAAAGAATTCTCAACTGAGGAATATAGAAAGGCCAAGAAGCACCAAAAGAAATGTTCAGGGAAATGCAAATCAAAACAACCCTGAGATTCCACATCACACCAGTCAGAATGGCTAAGATCAAAAACTCAGGTGACAGCAGATGCTGTCAAGGACATGGAGAAAGAGAAACACACCTCCATTGTTGGTGAGACTGCAAGCTGGTATAACCACTCTGGCTGTTCCTCAGAAATATTGGACATAGTACTACCTGAGGACCCAGCTATACCACTCCTGGGCATATATCCAAATGATGCTCCAACATATAGCAAGGACAAATGCTCCACTATGTTCATAGCAGGCTTATTTATAATAGCCAGAAGCTAGAAAGAACCCAGATGTCCTTCAACAGAGAAATGGATACAGAAAATGTGGTTCATTTACACAATGGAATACTACTCATCTATTAAAAACAATGACTTCATGAAATTCTTAGGCAAATGGATAGAACTAGAAAATATCATCCTGAGGGAAGTAACCCAGTCACAAAAGAACACACATGGTATGCACTCACTGATAAGTGGATATTAGCCCAAAAGCTCAGAATACCCAAGATACAATTCACAGATCACATGAAGCTCAAGAAGAAGGAAGATCAAAGTATGGATGCTTCAGTCCTTCTTAGAAGGACTTAGAAGGACATTCTCATGGGAGGAAATACGGAGACAAAGTATGGAGCAGAGACTGAAGGAAAGGCCATCCAGAGACTGCCCCACCTGGGGATCCATCCCATATACAGTCACCAAATGCAGACACCATTGTGGATGCCATGAAGTGCTTGCTGACAGGAGTCTGATATGGCTGTCTCCTGAGAGTTTCTGCTAGAGTCTGATAAACACAGAAGCAGATGCGCAAAGGGTCCCCAGTGGAAGAGTTAGAGACAGGACTGAAGGAGCTGAAGAAGTTTGCAACCCCAAAGGAAGAACAACAATATCAACCAACCAGACCCTTCAGAGCTCCCAGGGACTAAACCACCAACTAAAGAGTACACATGAGGGGACCCATGGCTCCAGCCGCACATGTAGCAGAGGATGGCCTTGTCAGGCTTCAATGAGAGGAGAGGTCCTTGGTCCTGTGAAGGCTCCATTACCCAGTGTAGGGGAATACCAGGGCAGGGAGTCAGGAGTGGGTGGGTGGGGGAGCAACTTCACAGAAGCAGGATAGGGGTTTTTCAGAGGGAAAACCAAGAAAGGGGATAACATTTGAAATGTAAATAAATAAAATATCCAATTTAAAAAAAAAAAAAAAAAAAGAAAGGTTCTTTGGAGAAACTCCTGTCTGTGATGTCTGGAAATTGACAGTTCAGTTCACAGGTCAGCAGCAACAGCTTGATCCACTGGAGAACACTTCATGGATATACCAGCAGTCCAGTTCAGCGGAGGGGGATTGCAAACGTGAGTCAGCAGTTGTGGCACTACCTATCAGGGACAGCCAGGCCTCAGCCTCGGCTGCAGTCAGCAGGAGAGAACAGGGCCAACAGGGACACCAGGAGAAGTTCTTGGCTGTGCCTCTCTCTCTCAGGGAAGTGAAGATCTGTGAAGATGAGGCCCACAAGCGTTGCACAGCCAGCTCTGTAAGCAAGCCAAGCTCAGCCACCATCACTGTCCGTTGAGTTGTACTTATTCCCTCCAGACACCACATGTCCTCCACGGGTCTTGCCTAAGCACAGGTCTTGCCTCAGCACGTGCGTCTGTCTCAGCTGATATCACGCTGCCAATCAGCCCGAGCCTGAAGACGTGGCAAGAAACTGCAGCACATCACCATGGTTTTTTTTTTTTTTTCTCTCTATGGAGTCCCAACAAATACAGCTCAACTATGCAACGTAAGGCAGGCCAATATACGGGTGTTGTAGCAAAGACTCCTTCATCATGTGTCCTTTCAGGTGCTTTTAGCAGAACATCCTTTCACCTGTCTCTGCTTTAGTGAAACATTTCTTTAAGAGTCTGCCTTAGTCTTTTACCCGTGTCCACTTCAGGAAAACACTCCTTCACTGGTTTGCCCCCAGCAAAACACCATCCAACCCAACTGCCTCTCCAAAGAACCCTTAAGTTTCCACCTCATCTAATCCTTCCCCCATCTCCACTCTTTCCATTTCCGGCCTTGTCATGAACATTTGACTCCTTTCTAAGGGACTGGTTTCGATCTGTGAAATGGGCTGCCGTGCTGTCTGATGGCGACCGCTTTGGAAGGCTGTATTTCTTGTAGTTTGCCTTAATCCCGCCACGACTTTTCTAGGTTTCCTGACATGCAGATCTTTTCTCCTCTGTTAGGTCTCAGGCTCTCCAGAAGTCTAGAAATGAGCTCAAGCTGGACCACAGGAGGATTTCTGGCAGTTAGATGGGTTTACCATCCCCCAAAGGAGTCATTCCTCCCACTGTCCTCCTTTAATTCTGCATGGTTTCATTACCCCAACCTTAAGGGTGGTGGTGGTACATGCACTTGGAAGGCAGAGGCAGGCAGTTCTCTCTGAGTTCAAGGTCAGCCTGGGCTACACAGCGAAACCCTATCTCAGAAAAAACAAAAAACAAAAACAAAACAAAACAAAAAACCAAAAAATAAAATAAAAATAAAAAGCAATCTGTATGATTTGCCCCCTCCACCCGCCCAACTCTCTCAGTATTCTATTCTCTACTCTCTGGCACTCCTTCCCCTCTCTTAGACAGCTCTGGCCATGCCCAGTCTACTCTTTCTCTGCTCTGGACTCTTCCAGATGCCTCTGGACATTTTCTCTCTCTTATTCACAGTAAGACCCTTCCCGTAGGTGGAGCAGTCATGCTGGCAGTGTCTTTACTGTGGCTCCTCCCACATGCTCTCCAATTTCTTTTCATGGTTCATTTCCTTGCCTCCTTCTTTGTTTTGTTTTGTTTTGTTTTGTTTTTCAAGACAGGGTTTCTCTGTGTAGCCCTGGCTGTCCTGGAACTCACTCTGTAGACCAGGCCGGCCTCAAACTCAGAAATCTGCCTGCCTTTGCTTCTGCCTCCCAAGTGCTGGGCTTAAAGGCGTGCGTGCACCACTGCCGCCTGGCTTCCCTTGCCTTCTTATTTGGTGGGCATTTTGTCCATGCTTTATCTAATAAATGATCTTGGGCCCTCATTTAAAGGACAAATGAAAGGCTGCTTTCCTGCTGTAACTCTCTACTCAGCAAAGGGACGGTGATACTTGTGTCCTTTCTGCTACTCCTTGTGTTCGCCCTTCCTTATAACCATCCATCCATCCCTTTATAAATGTGAATATTCACTGGGGTACCATCCATGATCCAACTCTGTGCTACGTGATGCATTCACAATACTCCAAGATGGAATCGCCCTGCCTCCTCTGGCATGGAGGTGTGGAAAACTAGATGTAGTTCAGTGCACTATGCTGCATTGTCCTGTTTGTGGGAGATGGTATCCATTAAGCCTAGTGGATGAGAAAAACGGGTATTATATTTGTTTATGCATAACGTCTTAGGCGAGGACAAGGAAGAAGATCTGGGAAAAAATGAAACTGGAACTGTCAAAGAAGGAAGCTTTCCAAGGGGCTCTTGATAGGGAACAGTTCTCATAAGGATTAGATGCTCCATAATGTCGAAGGTGACAATACAATCTTATTTATCAGGGCTTTGTATCCCCCATCTCTACTTGAATAAGAATACTACCAGGACAAAGTATAAAACTTACTAATGTATCGGGCAGTACAGGTTTTATGGCAAGATAAAACGGTTAGTGTCCTCCCTCAGGAATCATTTGATATGTGGCCTGGAACAACTTTACCTTCCATTAGAATAAACTCCCCCATTTCCAAGATGAGGAATCGCACTCCACAGAGCTACGGGGACTATGAAATGTGAAAATGTATATATGCAAGTGTGGCCAGGGTCGAACAAATGGTACTCAAGAAACCTGACATTGTTGTTAGGAACAAGACACTTAGTAACGGCAATGAAGAGACACTTCCCTACGGTGCTTACAATGAACACTTGGATAAGTTTGTCAATTCTGCTGTGAAAGAAAGCTGTGGCATCAGAGTAATTGGCTTTGCTCTTTCAACTTCCATTCCTTCAGGGTCTGAGGCTGGATGGGAGAGAGTCTAGAAAGCAGAGACAGAAGGACATATAGTTTGTACTTGTTTGGTATCTGTTGAGATACCCCAAGAAGCATGTACAGAGCAACGAGACAGTCTGACTCATTAGACCAAAGGGTCTCATCACACATGCGCGCGCGCACGCACCCATGCACGCACGTACGCTATGCACCTCCTGCGTGTCTTCATTCTGAAATGGCATCTCTTCACTTTCCTCCACAGGTCCTTCTGACATTCCCACTTGGTTCTGCTCATCCCACGTGTTCATTTTTATCCTAATTAACAACAAATAAAATCGTTTAGAGCACAAGTGATGTAGGTAACTTGGGAGTTGTTAGAGTTGTACATTTTGAAAGAAAATCAGAAAAGTCGCCAGGGGTGGGTTGATACATAAACTGAAGGGTAAAGGCCACATATCTGCAATCTCATTTTTGTCTCTTGTGGTTTAAGCTGTGCAAACAACCTGGTGTAGAGGTAGGTAGCCAGTGATAGCAAGTGCGTGTCCCAGCTGATCACTGGGGCTGATGCATCAACAGGAAGAAGTTCAGTTCAGTTCAGACTCTTTGAGCTACTGCTGGCCAAGTCACTCTCAGTACTTAGTGAGCATGGGTCAGGCAAAGCCCCGAGTACTTGATACTCATTGACTCTGATCTCACAGCTCCACGCAGTGGGCCTCACTACAGTTCAGCAAAGCTCTACCTACCTGGAACATTTTCAGAAAGCAACTGTCCTGGGAGCTGGAATATTCTTGATTAGGGGATTTGTGCTTTTCGGTTCAAAGTTTCAGTTTTTAGTTTTAGGCTTTAGGGAGCCGTTTGGGAAAATGTACGTCCTGCTTGGAGGGTAAAAGGGCACAGACACTCTGGGAAGCCATCTGGTGGTTCTTTGGAATGCTAAGCAGACTATTTCCATGTGATCCAGAAATTCTCACCCAGGTGCAGTCCCGAGAAAAAACGAGCCCTATCCAGAACGTGTAAGGGGTTATTACAAAGGAGACCTAATGGTTTCCTTTTCAGGTGACATAAGTGCTCTTAGACTGTGGAATATACTAAAAAAAGAAAGAAAGAAAACGATAAACTGTGAAGCATATCCTAATAGAGCTCTTTAAAAGAGTATAGGCTTCATCCTTCTGAAACAGGATACAGGGATGCTACTGGGTATAATACCTGTACAGGCTTGGGACCAGGGCACCTTTATTAAACCCCAGCCTCATTAACATCACTTCATGATTCAGACAAACGCCTGAAGCATCTAGGCCTACTTTTGTCTTACAGTCAGGTGACATGAGGGCTTCAGTGTAGTCAGTGTCTTATGTAAAGTACACAGCCAAAAATTCTCATCATCAAGACAAAGGGCAACTGTAGCTGCTCTCCTCTGATCCGCAGCCATTAATAATGAATCAGCCGGCTGACTGGTCTTTAATGCGATGGCTCAAGAACTTTGTAGCGTATTAATTCACTCATGGAGATTCAGTTTTAAGACTCCTGGGCTCAGACCATGCACCATAAATAGGAACAGCTATTGTTCCGACTCCCAGGTAACTGTGATGAATGGAGTCATGACCCACAGGTTGAGAACCTCTCATCTACACGAACTTCAGTTCTCTGTATTTACCAGTGTTGTTGTTTGGATTCAGTAACTGGTAGCAACTGGCTCAGACAGTTTCTTTCTGCGTTTAAAACACACACACACACACACACACACACACACACACACACACTTATTTATTTGGGTAGGAGTGGGAGATTCACACACATAAACACCATGACACATAGGTGGAAGACAGAGGACAACATGCAGGCGTAGTTCTCTTTCTACCACATGGGCCACGGGGACTGAACTCAGATTGCCTCCCTCGGCAGGATGTGCCACTACCCATTGAGCCATCTCACCAGCCCTGGTCACTCAGGGCTCAAGGAAGTGATGCTAATACTTGACAGGGTGAGTTTCCAGCCTGAACAAGATGACAGGCTTTATATTCAACTTCTTGCTGGTGCATCTCAGCCACTTTATAACACATGCTATAGCTGAGACTGCCATTTCCTCTACCTCAGAAATTCAGTCAGTACGTTAGAAGCATTGAGCGTGGTTAGACATTCCTTCCTACGGTATATGCAGAGCCACTCCCCCCCCCCCG
>JADRCD010162511.1:0-11483 GCA_019843815.1 Montemys delectorum
CACCACCACCACCACCACCACCACCACCACAAGATCCTGCCTTCAGTAGAAGAAAGGGGGGAGGGAGGGTAAGAGGGACAGCCGATGCTTTATTAAAACACTGCCTGTGCTCTACCAGGCCTCTACCCTGGAAGTCCATCCTGTACCTCACAAAGGGAGAAGCAGAGGCATGGGACAGTGAGCACAAGGGCCAAGGCCACGGTAGGTTCCTAAGGTTCAGTGTGGTCCCTGCCATTCCCATGATGGAAATGGATTAAATGGATTAAATTTCATACCACAGGCTGTAGTCAGAAAGACAGTGCCCACACTAGACAGCAGCTGAGTTCTGGCGGGAGCTGGGGGGTAAAGGCAATGTGCCTTTCCTGTGCAGTCCGCTCACTCAGAGCACAAACTGCTTTGAAGGGACATTTTAAACTCTTTTCAAAAGAACTTTAAAAAAAAAAATCACCCCCAAATAGACCCAGTTATGAGATCAAGTTGTAGTGGTTAGTTAAAAAATAGCACACACACACCCCCCCCAAAAAAACCCAACACTATAGACTCTCATGACTCTAACCTTTAAAATACTATCAAATCCAAGGTGCTATAATATTTAAATGCTGGCCCAAAGCGCTCTCAGGGCTGTGAACACTGGAAAGCAGTTCCTAGCCCACCTCCCTGTCCCATTCTTGATGTGGTCTGCACAGATCTGTACAGGAGGCCAAGTCCTTTTCAATGTTTGCCACATAGTAAACAGGCTCGGTGTGCATGAGGTGACTGAGAAACGGGAAGACGGATGAGTGAATGGATGAATGAATGAATGAACGAATGAATGAATGAATGAACAAATGAACTCAGGGTTAGCTAAAAAGTAAATACCTTGTGGGAGCTTTCTCTGTTCTTTAAGATTTATTTTTTTTATTATCTATATATGTATGGGTATGTACAGATATATGTGGGTATCCACAGAGGCCCGAGGAATTATACCCCGAGTAACCAGAGTTACAGGAGGTCATGAACCACCTGACATGGATGCTGAAAACCAAACTTAAGTTCTCTGGAAGAGCACATTGGGCTTTGAGCTGCTGAGCCAGCTCTCCAGCCTGTCTCTGTGGTTTTATAAGGCATAAATGTCAAATTATCCTAAAAGCTAAAATACCTCACATGATAACTCATAGGGAAAAGGCACATGAGAGAAAGGTTTTAAACCACAGAGAAATGGAATGTGCTGAGTACTGACCAAAGGAAGGTATAAGAAACAAGAGACTCTGAGGACTAGAGGCAGGAAGTGTCGTGTTCCCTGTTTCCCAAAGTCCCCAGCATTTGCTCGACACATGCAATGTTAGACCCTCCTAAGTCATGGCCCTGCTTTGCCCAATAGTCTGCAGAGTCTCAGGACCACAGTGGGAGACAATCAAGACTCAGGGCTGCTCTACCTTTTGAGACTTCTAAGAATGAAAGCCCCAGCAAGGTGGAGTGTATTCCTATCTTTCAGACCCGTTGTCATGTCCAGGGTTTCAGAAGGTGAGAGTCCAGCCTAACTGGAGGGCACACCGTCATCCCACAGAAGGGAAGAAACAAACTGTGTACCTGGCATGGATCTAGATGTTTGGATATTACGGAGAGAAAGAAAGACAATGATTCCTGGACTCGTGGGCACAGGACATAGAAGGACAAACTACAAAAGATGAAGAAGAATGTTATACAAGATGCTCAGAGTCACCGAGGAGAGGCTCAGAGGTGACGCCATCACCACACGGTGAGCACCAGCATCTGGACCCCTAGAACTTATGTATGGTGGCTTTACCTGCAACTTCAGCCTGAGAAAGAGGAGATAGTGCAAGCTGGCTAGTGAGACCAGCCATATGAATAAGCTCTGGGCTTGATTGAGAGACCCTGTCTCAGTGACTAAAATGGAAGAGGGATGGAGGATGATACCTTCACATCAGTCTCAGGCCTCCACATGCATGTTCAGAAATGTGTATGGGCACAGAAATGTATATGAGTACTCACACACATACAAAAAAAACCTCATGCACACATGCACAACACATGTGTGTGTGTGCTTGTGCATGTGCAAGCACAGACGTGCACACACCAGGAAAAGACAGAAAACAGATCCACCAGTTGTCCTTAAACTAGCAGAAGTGTGAAAGCCTGATTTGCATCAGGCTCACAGCTGCCTCAATTGACTGCAGATAGAGATAAAAACCTCCCACGCTCCCCTTGGGACAGATGTGGTAAGTCTGATTGTGAAATTCAGTTAGGTACCTTCTGCAGGGCCTGCCTCCTCCTTCCCTTCTGGAAACGAGTAACTCAGAGCTGACTGCCTACTTTTACCTCCCTAGCAGTCGGCCCCAGTTGAGCCTGTGGGCCCAGAGGTTGACTCTGCATGTTTATGTCACTAGCATGCAGTAGCCTAACATTGGCTGCCACTGACCTCGAAAATCACTCATAGAAGTGTGAAAGCTCAATGCTGTGACCTAGACCAAGACCCAGACACGCCGGTATCACCAATGACCCCACCCTCCCCAGCAGCAATGTGCTGGTTAGTTTTATGTCAACTTGACAGAAGCTAGGATCATCTGAGAGGAGGAGTCCTCCATTGATAAAACGCTTCCATAAGAGTAGGCTATAGACAGCCTTAGTTTTCTTAATTAATGATTGATGTGGGAAGGACCGGCCCATTTATGATGGGTGCTGCAACTCCTGGGCTGGTGGTTCTGGGTAGTATAAAAACAGGGGCTGAGAAGACCATGAGGAGCAACCCAGTAAGCAGCACTCCTTCATGGCCTCTGTATCCGCTTCTGCTTCCAGGTTCCTGCCCTGTTTGAGTTCCTGTCTTGACTTCCTTCAAGAGTAGATTGTGACGTGGAAGTCTAAACCAAATAAAGCCTTTCCTGTCCAAGTGGCTTTTGTTTCATTAAAGCTATAGTAACCCTAACTAGCATAGAAATTGATTCCAGGAGTAAAGCAGTCCTCCAGCATACCTGACCATGTAGTTCCGAGAAGGACTATAGAAAGCCTTTGGAACTTTGTGTAGAGGGAATCTTTTGTACAATGTGTGGAAGCTTCACCTGCCCATAAAAGGCTGTTGGCCTATGAGCTTAGGCAGCAAATAGGGACACTGAAGTTCCAGGATAGAGAAAGGATTTCTGGGAGAGAGTCAGAGGCACAGGAGATTCTTCCTAAAATGTGACAGAGACAGTTGTGTGAACCTGAGGAGAGGTAACCTCCACATGGTAAGACTTAGAATGGAATAAGCAGGATACCCGACTTACAAGCTAGTTGAGGAACGAGTCCTAGCTTTTGGCCCAGGCAATTATTCATAATAATTCAGTCAGTCTCGGAGTCATTATTTCATGAATTTGGGTGGGCGTGGCAAAGCCTGCGATTACAACTTTGGGCTATAAAAGTCACTGAGTGTTCAAAGCTTGGTGAGCTGGTCTCTTGGAGCTTGGAAGATAAGAGCACTGAGAAAAACGTGTAAGATGGAAGTCTAGCTTGTGATGTTCCAAAGGAGAGTTTGAGACAAGCATCTTTGTGCCTTAGACAGAGTAGAGAATCAATGCAGCGTTCATTACACTGCTCGGCATGTCCCAGACTTAGAGACACAAGCCTTCCGGATGCCCTGGGATAGGTGTTGGGCATGGGGGTAAAGAGAGGGGCTGTGATTCGAGATCTCCAAACAGGAGATCACTCCCAACAGGGCAGTGCCACCCAATACTACATCTAGAACATTAAGGTCCTATAGGGACACTCCAGGGCCAGGGTTCGAAGTCCCCTCCTTGCCATGGCACACACATTCCCAGATTTGACCACAGCTATCCTTAACTTCAAACACATCCCAGCAGCTCCCTGGCAAGCAGGACCCTCCCACCCTGCCCTGAGCTCTTTCCAAGTTCTGTTCCTACTTCTAGAATCACTGCTTCCCTCCTCCCAGCCACCACTGCTGGTCCCAGTAGACCTCAGTGACCCCCACTGCCTGCGTGTCCTCAGGGTTCACACTTCCCATGTCGGCATGCATCACTCGCAGAGCTTTGTACTCTAAAGACGTTCGTCTGGTTTGTCCATGAGGTGGGTGTCTCCAGGGCTTTTCACAACCCCTGGCACTCTGCATGGACTGGGCACTGCAGGGAAACAGACACACGCAGGGTAGGTGTGCTGTAGGAAGATGGCTGGGTGCCTCCAGAGCACTGTTTAAGCTCAGCTCTGCCCAAGACCTCTACTTCCTGTCTGAGCCACAAGGATAGATTTGTTCTCTTCTGGGTCCTCCCCACCCCTGACCTTCAAAGAACAAGGCAAATGAAGGACGTCTGCATGGCCACCTGACTCTGAGTTAGATGTTCATGACGGGATGCTCGTCACACCAGATGTTCAAGGCCAGAGTGCAGCGGAGGTTCTCCCAGGTCTGTCTTTTAGTGCTGGGGACAGAGGTGAGTGGTGTGTTCTCCTTCCAAGGGACCCTTACCCCTGAATCCTACCTCTCTGATGCTGGTACAACTTTCCACCCTTCCCCCCACTAAGTCCCTTCCCCTGGGCAGAAAATGGCAGAGAGGCGCAATCATCTCTAGAAGAGCTGGACCAGCCTTGGAGACTCAACCTAGAGAAGCCCGTTTCAGAATCTCTTCTTGCCTACTCTGAAGAGGAAGGCCACAGACTGCTCCATCCTAGAGAGCCTTTAAAAAGAGCAGCAAGGTGCAATTTCCAGGCTGTTGTCTGCAAACATTTAATGGCTGCTGGCCCTGGAGATTCCAGTTTTTAGATACAGAACCTCCAAACCTGGCAGCTGACAAGTAACATCTGTGTGGGGAGATGCTCTGTTTGGAGGCAAGCATGGTGGTTTGAATAATAGTGACCTCCTTACGCTCATTTGTTTGAATGCCTGTCTCCCAGCTGGTGGAACTGTTTGGGAAGGATTAGGAGGTGTGGCCTTGTTGTGGGTTTCAAAAGCCCATGCCAGGACCAGCCTCATATCTACTCATCGTGTTCTCTCTATGTCTCTGTGTCTCTGTCTCTCTCTGTCTCTCTCTGTCTCTCTCTGTCTCTGTCTCTCTCTCTCTCTCTCTCTCTCTGTGTGTGTGTGTGTGTGTGTGAATGTATGTGAGATCCAGCTCTGTGCCTGCCATGCCATCCTACTCCCTGCCATGATGATGGTATACTAACCCTCTGAAACTGTAAGCAAGCCCCCATTAAATGCTTTTCTTCTTTTATAAGTTGCGTTGGTCATGGTGTCTCTTCACAGCAATAGAACAGTAACTAAGACAGAAAAGTTATAAACTAAAATTAGCTCCCATATTGACAAATTAGGTGGCTTCACTTTAGAACTATGGGCACAGGCCTGTAACCCAAGCTACTAAGATTCCGTGGTCTGCCAGGAATGTATTCAAGGCCAACCTGGACAATTAGTGAGACCCTGTCTCCAAAGACTGCAATGAGGGCTGGGCACACGCCTCAGTGGTAAGGTGCTTGCCTGACCCCAAGCATTAAAAGGAATAAAAGAAGAATCAGAATATCTAATCATGGGAGAAGACTCTATAGGAAGACTCTATAGGAAGACCTAGGTCCCAGGGACAAAGAAGTACAAGGGTAGTAAAGCCAAGGCCTAACACCCTCCTGGAAGTGAGCAGAAGATAGATGCTGAGCCCGGGAAGCCTAGCCCTTGGGGCCCTCTATGAGCAGTGCAGGCACTGGAAACAGAACAGGGCACCCTCTGCTTAACCCCTCCCCCTCACTTCCAACATCCTTGGCCAGAATTCACAACTCTTTCACAGGACTTACAGCCTTGGAAAGGCAAGGAGTTAAGGTCAGAAACTCACCCAGCTCACCTGTCTCATACCCCACTCCGTTGGCTGCATGGAGACTCAAGTCTACCTCTAACGGAAGCAAACGCCTTCTGGGAAGAGTCACAGACTTCACACAGAACGCCTGTTAGCTACTGGCAGTCCGTCTGATGAACCGTGAGCTTTCATGGCCACATAGACATCTGCTAATCGTGTGGCTCACACCTGACAACACTGGTGTCACACAGAGGAGACACCCTCATGACTTATTTATAAAGAAAACAGCCCACACAATGACAAACTACAAATGAAAAATGTTTGTTTGTTCTGAACGCTGGCCTCTTGAACAGCTCTCTTTAGAAATGGCTAACTTGCCCTCTTTAAAAAAAAATATTAATATTTGGTCAACACAAGGTATCCATTGAAAAATTTAAATCTTCCTTTGAGTCTGGCATAAGTGAGGGTGATCTGAGCACTTCCCAAATCTAGGCAACAGGTGTCTGAGGTGGAATAATGAGGGGGAAATCCATCAGGAAAGCAGAAGGCAGAGAGGTACCTGCTTCCTGTCCTCCGTTTTCTTGAAATCTTCACACGCTAGCCAAAACAAGACATTTTCTTCACTGAATTCCTTTTTCAGAAATTCCTATAGATAAAAAGGGAGAGAGGGAATCATATAGTGTTCAACACTGAGAAAAGATGTGCTTCCTTTAGAAGATGACTTGGCAAAAGTGGACCGAGGAGCCTGGATTAATCAGCCCTTGAAAAAACTCCACCCGGAAAAACAAAGAACGTGTTTAATGTTGAAGCAAGTATTTCTTACGCATTTCACCTTAATGGTTTTGACATTGCAAGACACAATAAAAATGAAGCGGGAATCTACTTGCATTTCTGAGCTAACAATAAATTACCAAAAAGTAAATTAAAGTGGAAGATATATCAGCCCCTTCCAGACACTGTTTAAACAAAGTGCATTCCTCCAAAGCCAGGCCCCTTTTTTTTTTAAACAAAAGAAAAGAAAACATATTAAGTCTGTCCAAATCACAGTGATGGAGACCATTTTAAGTTGAAGGTGTGCTTTCCCGGGAGTCAGCACGTGGCCAGCTCTACGGCTGCGTTCAAACCTCGCTGGCATCTAGACAATCCTCACAGCTCTACTTCCCACCCCAGGGGCCCCTTGGGGACCAGCAGCACCTCGCCCCATCACTTAAAAAGCCAAGTTGCAGGGTCAGTATGGGATTCACGTGTGACCTGCCATGGGCACCAGTGGTTATGCTGGCAGGAAAAGCCATTCCTTGGTGGCATTAGCTCGTTCCTGTCCATCAGCCCTCCCTTGGGCTTCGCCAGCTTCACTTTGTCAGTTACCATCCAACCTCTCTCACCAGTGATGCATCCAGAGAGGGTCTGATACTGGAAAGAACAAACCTTTACCCCAAAGACCCAGATCATCCTTGCCGGTTCTGAAAACCCTTCTTCTAAACCCATTTGGGTAAACCATCCTCCCCCATCGCCCCAATCGCCTCCCCACTAACTATAGGAAAACCAGAGACAGGTTCCATGTCCCATAGTGGAAGTCCAAGATTGGCATGACAGATGAACAGTTCTTAGTCTGTAGCCAGGACAGTCAGTATTAAACACTGCCCTGGTCCCCACACCCCGTCCCCCCCTCATACACATGTCAAAACTTTTCCTATTGTATCAACTCTAATGAACAATGAAAAGGCGAACCCTAAATCTCTGCACTCCTTCTGGATCTTCCAGAAGATTCTCCAGGGAGGACGCCCATTTGGCTGTGCTCTTGAGGCTCTGGTGGCCGCTGCTTGAGCTCCCATCGCCGTCATGGATATCTGCAAAACACAGTTCAGACAGTGTCACCACTCGAAGACTCTGTCCCATGCAGACGGTACATGTGAGAAAATCACTGTCACTCTGCACGGCAAGGCCACCACCACCATCAGCACCAAACCAGCATGTACTAGGGCTGCCACAACACCCAGTCTACTGAGGTGGGAGTCACTATGCCTGCCATTGTTCAGACAAAAGCAAAAACAGCAAAACAAATAAACAGACAAAACAACACAACAACAGATTGCCATTTCTATTATGTCCCAGTTTGTCCCTTGAATCACTCTGCAACCCACCTCCCATCTACCCCTGACTCAGCATCCACTCTTTCCCCTGTCCTTTTGCGCAGTTATGGTGACTCCATGGATCTGAAAGCCCATATAGAGCAGCTTCTTCAGCCCGTGAGGTGCGCGAGGGAGAGTGGGAAGCAGGGCCGCGATGAGAGTAATCACACCAAGGGCCCAGATACTCAAGCGTTGAAATAAATGTCTTCACGTGATACAAATTATGTACATAATGGGACCAGGGGTATGGGGGGGGGGGGAATGCTTGTCTACATGCGCTGAGCCCTGGGCTTTATCCTGAGTCCCAGGATAAAGCTCGTGACAAACAAACGCCAACATTTTAAATAAAACATCAAAGGTCCCCATCTTCACTCCCACTTGGACCTCCAGTATGGTTCGCCAAGACAGCCACTTAGCCAGGTTTTATTTGAACTTCTGTAGTTTGGTTCATCATTTTTGTTGTTGTTGTTATTGTTGTTGTTGTTGTCGTTTTTAAATATGTCTTATCCTTAAAAATACAGCCAGGGATGCAGCTCTGTTAGGAAAGTGCTTCTCTAGCAACACAGAGCCCTGGGTTCCGGCCTCAGAACTGCACAAAAGCAGCCATGGTAGCATCTGCCTGGGATCCTAGCATTGGCGGGTCAGAGATCAGGAGTACAGTCAACCTTGGCTACACAGGAAGTTCAAAACCAGCTTGAAAAACATGAGACCCTGCCTATGGATGGACGGATGGTGACAGAGTTAAATGTCCCTGACCTGTTGCTACACAGGGTGAATGGGTGACTGCAGGAGACATCTTACATCAACAGGCTTGATACTTAAAATCCTCTTTACCAAAAAAAAAAAAAAAAAATTGGGGGTGGGGGTGGGAAACAGCAGGACTTGCACTATCAAGACTGGCATGTCACTTTGGTTAAGTCCAAGTTCAAAACCAACTTGACTGGTTTGAGCTATAAGGACTTGAGTAAAATCTGTGTGTGAGGCTGAGGAAAATCCTCTGAGCCGGGGCTTATCTAAGCATTCAAGATAGAAGTACAAACTCTGCATTTCTCCACAGCAGGTAGGAGGATTTTGCACGTTCCCAGCACAAAGAAATAAGAATCTGAAGTGATAGATATGACAACTACTCTGACCTAATCCTTATATAATAATATACACTTAAATGCCCCCATCGCATCTAACAAATAAGTATAATTATCATGTGTCCATCAGGGAACAAAATAGGAGGTCGATCAGAGAGCTAGCAGCACACTGTGACAGTCTCTCTCCCCTTTTCCGCAAACAATGACCCACCAAGGGAACTGTATTGACAGCTAGTACTTTTTTTTTTCCACAATTCAATTTTTTTGTCCCAAACACTAAAGACAAGGTTCTATTAAAAAAAAAAAAAAAAAAAAAAAAAAAGCTTGAATCTAAGAGACCAAAAAGCGAATCATTTTTAAAGCATGATTGGAAAAAAAATTATATTAATCACTGAAAATAACTAGGAAACCATAAAAATAAAATATTTTGTATTAGAATATACCAGACTTGGACCAGAGGAGCTGGCTTAATTGGTAAAGTGCCTTCTGCTAGGCATAGGGACCCAAGTTTGATTCCCAGCACCTGAATGTGAGCTGAACTGGTAAGCCGCAGGCCACTGAGAGGCTCCATCTCCATAAAAGCACATAGCTACTAGGGAACATCCCTTAGAGTTGTCCACTGGCTTCAACACATATGCGCACACAAGCACACCTGTACACTCGGGCACACTTGTGCACACATGCGCACAGGGGGCGGGAAGGAGAGAGAATAATAAACTTAATAGCTGCCAACTGATGTCCTTTTAGGGGACAAAACAACACATCCTAACCTTGATTTTGTTTGTTTTTTGTTTTGTTTTGTTTTGTTTTGTTTTGTTTTTGAGAGAGAGGGCCTTACTATGTAGCCTATGCTGGCTTAGAACTCACAAACTCACAATCTTCCTTCGTAGCCTTTCCAGGGCTGGAACTGCCTGTGTGAACCACCACACCCAGATTGACACCTTAACCTCTTACTCTTCCGGGGTCCTTTCCCTGCACCTCTATAAAACAGAACATCATCAGAAACCTAGGGACTGTGCAATGGTGCTCACCAGTGAGGTAGTATATGAGAGGGGATTGTGGAAGTGCCATTCCTCTTGGCCAAGCAAGCTCCCAAGAACAATTAACCACATGACCCTTCCACTGTGACTCTCCAGCACGTGGGTCAGAAGTGAGTTCCTAGCCCCTTATCTACCCTGGAATGTCTATTCCTGGACACAGAGTTTCTCCACAAATATCAGGTTTTTAAAATCATTACCAGAGGTTCCCGAAGGAGGGTTCCTTCCACCAAGCATCCCTCCAACTTACCTTCTGTCCTCTGCCTTGACCATTCACTCCACTGCCCCAGCAGATCCTCTCAAGCAAAAAAACACCAGGACACAAATACACTATTCTAGGAACTACCTCGGGCAGCCACGAGCTCCCTTCCACGTTTTCAGCCTTAGTCTGAAAGGACGCGGAAATTCTTGGCACTCTTAAATAATCAAGCATACCATGCCAGGGTTTCACTGCCCTGCTCTCTGGCAAATAAACGCACATGGTGGGTTGCGCCCAGGCAGTTGAGAGCTGGCTCCACTGCCGAGGAAATGCAAGGCACCCGCTTGATGACTAATCTATGGATTAACTTTTTGTGGCAGCTTTCAGTTGAACAAGAAGGGAGCTGGCCCTTCCGGTACCTGAGGTCCACTCTTAGCACACACACAAAGCCAGGAGCAGCAGCACCTATGTGATTCCGGTGCTAAAAAGGCAGAGGCAGGAGGATTCTTGGGGCTCACTGACAAATATTCTAACAAAAGCACAGAATCTCAGGTCCAGTGAGAAGCCATGTTACAAAATAACAAAGTGGGAATGACTGAGGAAGATATCTGGTATCAATCTCTTGCTTCCACACATGTGTTATGCTCATACATGTGCGCACGCGCGCGCACACACACACAAGAAAGGACACAATTCCAGATCTACTACCTAGACTGCCTCCTTAGAAAACAAAGTCCAGGAGCATGACTTGTCCCGAGTGACTTGTCTAAGGAATCACTACACAGAGCCAGTAAGACCTATTTGTCCCACTAGGATTGCCTCCAAGGGACTCCAGGGTCCTTGGAACACAGAAAATGGTAGTCCCTTACAGGTACATTCCAGGGCTCCCATCTCCCTTGCATCAGAAAATAAAAATGACACTGTATGATTCAGGGAAGGGATTCATTCGCAAAAGCTTTGGTTACTGGTGTTTGACTTTGGAGCTCTTTTTTTTTTTTTTTTAAGATTTATTTATTTATTTTATGCATATGAGTACACTGTCGCTGTCTTCAGACACACCAGAAGAGGGTATCCGATCTCATTACAGATGTTTGTGACCAACCATATGGTTGCTGGGAATCGAACTCAGGACCTCTGGAAGAGCAGTCAGTGCTCTTAACCACTGAGCCATCTCTCCAGTTCTGGCTTTAGATCTCTTAAGTGTGTGTTTTATTGCATGCGGGTGCGTGCGTGTGTGTGTGTGTGTGTGTGTGTGTGTGTGTGTGTGTGTGTGTGTG
>JADRCD010162514.1:0-25020 GCA_019843815.1 Montemys delectorum
CATACTAATGAGTTTTTAATCCTGGGTTAGAAAGACCTAGGAAGGAGAGAATTCAAACAAGATTGCTATTGCTCCTTAACCATGAGACAGGATTTAAATAAGAGCTGAGAAAATGGATCATTTCATTCTAAGATTGATAGGTATTATCAAAGAAAGAAATGCAGATGACATCTGTGTTTAAGTGGAAGATTCATCACTGTACTGAGTGAATGGTACAGAGCTGGGGAGCTAGGTTGGTAGACCCCATCTCCATCCATGTTAGTCTTAATTGCCAATTTTATAACCTTAGGAGTGACTGAGAATGCAATAGAAATATGAGTCAGAACAAAAGTGGAACATATATTGGTTTTCCAGACCATGATTTAATTTGAAACTTAAATGAAGTAGAGGCAACAGAACATGAAATTAAGTGCTCAGATAATTTAACTGTAGACAGTAAGTAAATCAGAATGGACCAATAAAAATACATTTAGAGAAGTTGGAGTTAACATGTTTAATCACATAATGAAATTCTCAAGAGAAAAAATTTAAATAAAAAATCAAATGGCTTTATTATCAGAAGACTATAACATGTTAAAATTACTTGCAAATATTTGACTTAGAAGCTATTTTATTCATTTATTAATACAGTTTTATGAGACATTTAAGGTAGAGGTTGGACAGAATAAATTAATCAAATGTTAATGCCAATTATACCAACAGAGTGACAAGTATTACATGTTTCAAGGGATTTACTGTCCTTTGAATTTACAGGTACACACTTTAGGAAAATATATAAAAAAAATTTCTTCCTTCATAATTTCTTCCAGTAATTTTCTTGTTTGTTAACTTATACTTTGAAATGGGAAGCAGATATGGGCCTGAGAGGAATCTCACATTTCCCCATCGGCATAGGAACAAATTAAATCAAGCACCCAGCCAGATGAGTCCCCTTTGTTGGGACCAAGGAGGACAAATGACTTATTCCCTTTGTCTTTGCTCAGCTGCATCTTAAAATCTCCCTACCCCCATTTCTTTTTTCATTGTTTACCTCAAGATAACTTGGTTTCGTAGGTAAAAATTAAATATTTGTGCCTGTAACTAATAGTTACATGGTTCTATAGCTCCGAATAGTCCATTTAACCAAAATGTGTACTAGTTACATATTTTTTTTTTTTTTTTTTACATTCAAACAATTTAGGTCTATAGTTAAAAATCTTAGTTTTTAATTTAAATGTACAATGAAAAATTCTGCAAGTATTAGGAGATTTTAAAGAAAATAGTTAAAGGTATTGAATTCTAATTAATGTCATTGTTTTAAATCTTGAAACCCATGGCCTATTGATGGTTATAAACTCAATTTAATGTTGTGACAGGAATGGTTTTAGCAACAGAATACTTGAGTCTGTGGCACACAGTAAGGGTATACTGTTTCATAAAATTGTTATTCCCAGCTATTTGTATGCTTGGACAGCAGTGTGAACTTGCCTTTTTTTTTTTTTAAATCATAGATCAAAGGTAATATTTCTAAAAACAAGTGTGTTTGGAGATACAAATACCAAACTGTAGGATGTTTTTCTCTCTTAAATGATAATTTACTGAAGAATTTGCTTTTCTTCCAAATTACAAATTGCAAAAGGTGGCAATGGAAACAAGATTGTATCACAGCTGCCAGAGGTTAGCTGGCAACATCCAAGTTGTTCTATAACCAGTGATTAGATACAAAATAACAGCATGCTTGCAAATCGGTTTCAAGAAGGACAGTTATTAACCCCAGGATAGCAATATCCAAACTTGCTACGCAGGCTGCTTTATTTTAAACCAAGAAAAAAATAACATCGAATAGGTCTTCAAAAAAAAATGTTGTAGGATGAGACAGAAAGGGTGAGAAGAATTTCATGATACTTAACACACTGGGCACTGGTTAGTAGCATTCTTCAATCAAGACTCATAATAAGCTTCAACTTGTTTCTCTGTCCTCAAATTACCTACCCAATTTAAGTGGAGTCCAAAGCAAACATTTCTTTATATGGCACAAAACCAGACATCACTACATTGCAGGGTAATACCTATGAAATGAAATTATTAATTAAACATCAGGAAAGCATGTTAGAGTAATATTGTAATGATTTCAGCATAACAGCTTTCATAGACTGTTAAGCTGTAACTTTGTGTATGATGCTTCAGCAACCTGGAAGCCATACACCTTGGCATCTCTAGTGCTTCTGTAGCTTCATTTCCCTACACAACTGCCTTTAAAATAGAATTGAAATACATGAAAGTACTCCAAGCTTTATTATGGTAGGATATAGCATATAGAAAGTAAACTGGCTTAAGTTTAGAGCCATATGGTAAATATTTATTGGTTCTAACTTAAGGACTAAGCACAGTTATTTTGTTTTTGGATATCCATTTTCAAGCTGTTTATAGCCAGGAAAAAGATAAGCAAGCTCATATCTCAGAAATCAGGGCAGAATGAGCCTTGGAAGAGATTGTCAACAAAGGCACTTAGAAAAGTGCTTATTCCCACAAGACACAGTAGCAGGGCTTTGCTAGATAACAATGATGTCTATCTCAGAGGGACTGTTGTGAAGATTAAATACAATAGCCCACAGAAAGCAATCGAAGCACTTTCAATAAATGTTAGCTATTTTAATTTTCAGTTTTATAGCTGCTGCCTGCTCTTTACGTTTTTTTTTTTTCCTACCAGGCTTTTTGGATAAGGATGATAACAGATCTGCACATTTGTTATCTTGATTGCTTTGCATTCATAGGGTCAGAGAGCCCATCAAGTCAAACATGTTGGTTTTGTATCAATATAGGAATACAAACTGTAAGGCTGATGCCCCTTAGAGGGGAAGTTCCTTCCCTGGTTTTCCTAAGACTATTGTCATAGGTTTTTTTTTGTTTGTTTAACTTTTATTGCATTATGATGAGAAAAGTTACATGATTTCAATTTATCTGAATTTGTTTAAAACAAATTTAAAAACATATTTTAAGTAAGTAGAATTAAATCACATTCTTGTTTCCCTTTTGTACCCCAACTCCTCCCAGAGACCCCCCTTCAATACCTACAATATCTTTTTTGTCATATTCCTTAAAATTTATAAAATATTATAACAATAAAAATAAGTATTATAAAAGTTATTTGATATAAAACAACAATCAATTTAACAGTCTTATGTAGATGCTCGTCTACATCAATAGTGAAAATACATTTTTCTCAATATAAATTTTAAATAACTCCAAAGCATATTTACTGTATATTTCAAAATAATACATCATTACTAGTATTTTCTTAAATGAACATAAATTTATAAAGTCTTTTTGTTTGTTTGTTTGTTTTGTATTTAGTAGAGTTTAAAATTTTTGGCTCTTACTGTGATACAAGCCAAAATAATAACAATTTTTAGACATTGGATTTCATTGTAATAAGTCTGTACTTCAATGACCCTCACATCACCAAAGGATTTTACCTCCATCGTAGCTAAGCTGAGAGTTGATAGTTCTGCTGCACCAAGAAATGAATTGTAGGCTCGATTTTTAGATACAGACTTCCTGCTATGGTCAAAAAGCTATTTGACTTGAGTGTGTGACTTTATTCTCAGCCCACAGAGAACAGGTTACATTCATTTAAGAAGTGGTGTGTGTATTAAGATGGTCTATCCATAAAGTCATTCACCAACTGTTCCAATGAACAATGGTTCTGCATGGAAGGTGGTACAGACATTAGGTGAGGATAAGAATCTGGTTCATTGGCTGTGATGATTTTGAAAAGCATTCATCTCAGAGAAAGAGTAACTTATAAAGTCCTCTTCTTCAAACTTGATACAAGAGCTAGAAATGTCAAGCAAAGCATTCAGTCTCACTCTTTGTTGTTCTCTTTCATGCAAACCACTTCCCAAGTTAATTGTCTATGTCTCCCTTGGGTATATAAATACTTTTGAAATATATAAGCTGTTCTGAAAACCATAGTATAGTGTAAGAATATGAAATAAACAATACTACTAATAGAGAGGCTGAGATAGGAGAAGCAAGATTTCAAGACCCTTATATTGTACACAGCCAGACATTGTCACAAACAATCTGAAAGTGTATATAGATTGTACAATGTTGGAACCTATTTTTCCAATTACCAAATTAGAGAGACCATTGGATGACAATCAACAAATTTCTAATTCCTCATATTATTGGATTTCAATCAATTAGGATATGTTGGTAATATTAATTTTCATATTAAGATATTAAGAAAAAGTAATTGTCACTTCCTGTTGTTTTTGTTGTAAGAGGTGGAACTAGGTTTGTATGGATTTGTTGAAAGATTACTTTCTTGCTTCTTCTAGGATGTAGTTTTGCTTCTTATGTTGATGTTTTCCACCTATTACCCTTTGTAGGGCTGTATTTGTGGAAAGATATTGTGTAAATTTTGTTTTGTCATGGAATATCTTGTTTTCTCCATCTATGGTAATTGAGAATTTTGCTGAATATAGTAGCCTGGGCTGCCATTTGTGTTCTTGTAGGGTCTGTATGACATTTGCCCAGGATCTAGCTTTCATAGTCTCTGGTGAGAAGTCTGGTGTAATTCTGATAGGCCTGCCTTTATATGCTACTTGATCTTTTCCCTTACTGCTTTTAAAATTCTTTCTTGTTTAGTTCATTTGGTGTTTTGATTATTATGTGACGGGAGGAATTTCTTTTCTGGTCCAGTCTATTTGGAGTTCTGTAGGCTTCTTGTATGTTCATGGGCATCTCTTTCTTTAGGTTAGGGAAGGAAGTTTTCTTCTATAATTTTGTTGAAGATATTTGCTGGCCCATTATCTTGGGAATCTTCATTCTCTTCTATACCTATTATCCTTAGGTTTGGTCTTCTCATTGTGTCCTGAATTTCCTGGATGTTTTGTGTTAGGAGGTTTTTGCTTTTTGCATTTTCTTTGACTATTGTGTCATTGTTTTCTATGGTGTCTTCTGCCCCTGAGATTCTCTCTTCTATCTCTTGTATTCTGTTGGTGATGCTTGCATCTATGACTCCTGATTTCTTTCCTAGGTTTTGTATGGCCAGGGTTGTCTCTCTTTCTGTTTTCTTTATTGTTTCTATTTCCATTTTTAGATTCTGGATGGTTTTGCTCATTTCCTTCACCTGTTTGTGTTTTCTTGTAGTTCTTTAAGGGATTTTTGTGTTTCCTCTTGAAGGGTTTCTAGCTGTTTACCTGTATTCTCTTGTATTTCTTTGAGGGAGTTATTTATGTCTTTCTTAAAGTCCTGTATCATCACCATGAAAAGTGATTTTATATCGGAATCTTGCTTTTCCAGTGTAATGGTGTGTCCAGGACTTGCTATTATGGGAGAATTAGGTTCTGATGATGCCAAGTGATCTTGGTTTGTGTTGTTTATTTTCTTAGGCTTGCCCCTGCTATCTGGTTATCTCTAGTGCTACCTGCCCTTGCTAAATCTGACTGGAGCCTGTCTTTTCTGTGATCCTGGTTGTGTCAGAACTCCTCAGAGTCAAGCTGTCTCTGTGATCCTGTGATTCTGAGATCCTGTGATCCTGGGCTTGTTAGAGCACCTGGGAGTGGGGCTTCCTCTGTGTGTTGTGGGACTGGCTGCAGAGCTTGTGCCCAAGGTCTGCTCATGATACCAGCCCAGAGAGACTGGAAGGAACCTGAGTCACTGGGCTGGTAGAGTTCCTGTGTGCCTGGTCCTGCTGGTCCCAGTTACTCGTAGTACTGGGACAGATCTTGGTTCCTCCTCAGCTCTGATCCTGGGTATGTCAGAGCACCTGGGAGTGGAGCTTCCTCTGGGTGTTGTGGGACTGGCTGTGGAGCTTGAGCCCAATGTCTGCTCAGGACACCAGCCCAGACAGACAGGAAGGATCATAGTTTCTTTTTACACCAGTAGAGGAGGAATTTCACTGAAAACTCCCCAGGCTTTTAAAACTTGTGATCTCACACAGGCCTCACAGAGGCCTCACAAGTGGCAGGGCAGCTGGGACAGGATCCTTTCTTTCTTTCTTTCTTTCTTTCTTTCTTTCTTTCTTTCTTTCTTTCTTTCTTTTTTTATTACTTATTTTCTTTATTTGCATGTCATATGATATCTCCTTTCCCAATTTCCCCTCCAAAAAAAAAGAAATAAAATAAAATAAAAATAACAACAACAACAACAACAACAACAAACAACAAACAACAACAAAACCCTGTTCCCTTCCCCTCCCCCTGCTAACCAATCCACCCTCTCCCTCTTCCTGGCCCTGGCATTCCCCTACACTGGGGCATAGAGCTACACTTAGGAGGAACAGCTGATCCACAGCCCTCTCTGCCCCTTCCCCAAAAGCTGAGAGCTTGCCTCCAGGGAGTGTTCTAACCCCTTGACTTCAGTGAGATCTCCATTTTCTCTGCAGTGACTTTCTAAGGCAGGACCAGCTGGGAGGCACAGGTCTCAGAAGTGGCAGGAAAGCTGGGACAGGATCCTTTCTACCTCAGTCTACACCTAGAAGGGACGGTGGATCCACAGCCCTCTCTGGACCTTTCCCACAAGTGGAGAGCTTGTCTCCAGGGTATACTCTGACCCCAGGACTTAGGATGGACAACTGATCCACAGCCCTCTGCACACAGGTTTTACCAGAGGAGAGCTGATCTCCCAGAAGTGCTGACACAGGCTTACAGACCCACAGGAGGAATATACTCCAGCCAGAGACAGCAAGAACATCTAACACCAGAGATCAACAGATGGCAAAAGGCAAATGCAAGAACCTTACCAACAGAAACCAAGACAACTTGGCTTTATCAAAACCTAGTACTCCCACCACAGCAAGTCCTGGATATCCCAAAACACCAGAAAAGCAAGATTTGGATCTAAAATCATATTTCATGATGGTGATAGAAGAATTTAAGAAGGACATGAATAACTCACTTAAAGAAATACAGGAGAACAACCAATGAATTGGGAAAAGATTTTTACCAATCCTGTATCTATAAGGGCCAATATCCAATGTATACAAAGAATTCAAGAAGTTAGACTCCAGAGAACCAAATAACCCTATTAAAAATGGGGTACAGAGCTAAACAAAGAATTCTCAACTGAGGAATACTGAATGGCTGAGAAGCACCTAAAGAAATGTTCAACATCCTTAGTCATCAGGGAAATGCAAATCAAAACAACTCTGAGATTCCACCTCACACCAGTCAGATTGGCTAGGATAAAAGACTCAGGTGACAGCAGATGCTGGAGAGGTTGTGGAGAAAGAGGAACACTACTTCATTGCTGGTGGGATTGCAAACTGGTACAACCACTCTGGAAATTGGTGTGGCAGTTCCTCTGGAAATTGGACATAGTTCTACCAGAGGACCCAGCCATACCACTCCCGGGCATATACCCACAAGATGCTCCATCATGTAATAAGGACACATGCTCCACCATGTTCATAGCAGCCTTATTTATATTGGTGAGTAGTTGGCAATTGTGTAGATGTCCCTCAATGTTTGTACTGTTTTCCAAATTGTGGTACATCTACACAATGGAGTACTACTCAGCTATTAAAAACAATGAATTTATGAAATTCTTAGGGAAGTGGATGAGTCTGGAAAATATCATCCTGAGTGAGATAACCCAATAACAAAGGAACACACATGGTCTGCATTCTCTGATAAGTGGTTATTAGCTCAGAAGTTTGGAATACAGGAAGAACAACCCACAAACCACAAGAAACTTAAGAAGAAGGAAGACCAAAAGGTGAACATTTCATTCCTTTTTAAAAGGGGGAACCAAATACCCACGGAAGGAGTTGCAGAGATTAACTATGGAGCAGAGACTGAAGGAAGGACAAGCCAGCCTAAATATAGCTATCTCCTGAGAGACTCTGACAGTATCTGACTAATACAGATGTAGAGACTCACAGCCATCCATTGAACTGAGTACACAGTCCCCAGTGAAGGAGTTAGAGAAAGGATCTATGGAGCTGAAGGGTTTGCAGCCCCTTAGGATGAACAACAATATGAACCAACTAGTACCCTCAGAGCTCCCAGGGACCCAACCATCAACCAAGGACTATATATGGTGGGACTGAACGTTTTGGCAGTATGTGTATAGTAGAGGATTACAAATTCGATCATCAATAGGAGGAGAGGATCTCGGCCTTGTGAAGGTTCTGTGCCCCAATGTAGGGGAATGCCAGGGCCAATAAGTGGGAGAGGGTGGGGTGGCAGGCATGGGGAGTGGGGGGCAACAGGATTTTGTTCTTTGGAGGGGAAACTGGGAAAGGAGAAATTTACATGTAAATAAAGAAAATAGCTAATAAAAAAAACTTGTTATCTCAAAGTTTTGGTGAAGGTCCCACTTGCTTAGTGTCCAGATGTAGCACCATAGATTACCAAAAGACTATCCTTTAAATGGTGGTGATGTAAAACTCACTTTTCTTTTTGTGGACCATGATCAGTGTCTTTATGTGTTTCATATGGTCTCAGCTGCGACTTGGTTTTACTTTTCCTGGCTTCTAAGCCTTTGTAATTTTGTAATTTCATCCTGTCTGTACCATACCTGGCCTAGCCATGTTGACTCTCAAATTCTCTGAACAATCTAACAAGGTCAGTACATTATTTTATTCACGCCTCCACTTTTTTGCTCCACTTGAATTCTATGCAAATGATAAACATTCCTAACAAATCCTTACATGGATCACCTTAAGAGTCTCAAAGGATTTCTTTTTCTCTGCTATTTATTGCAAGGATATCAAAAGTGATGGATTTTCTTTTAATTAATGATCTTTGCTAATATTGAGAATATTCTGTGTATGACAAGGGAAAAGTTATCTTTGCTTTGAATAAATAGAAAAAGTAAGGTTTTCTCAGTTGAATTTTAAAGATATAATTAGGTTTCTTTGGTGGGCAGCAGTTCTTGTGGTTTACAGAGGAGAGTAACAGAAGTGTAGGCTGAAGCCCTTGCAGTTTCGCCATCCCTTAGCTGTGTGATTTTAGGTGACACTCTCTCTTAACACCTCTGTATTCTCATCTAGGCAATAAATGGCTGTAACAAAAGAACCTTGAGGCTATCTTCGAGCTCTCTACTTCTATAAATTTAATATATTATGGTTAGAAATTTAAAGATTAACTGGAGGGCTGAAATTGATTAAACAGCCTATCCAAGGAAAAGATGAGTTAGAGAGCTTGAATTATTAATTTTCCAAGTATATGTTGAACGTTGTGTCCATGTCTCTGGGCTAGGTGCTGTGTGTCTCTGGTGTGGCAGGATTCCTAACATTCCTAGGGCTTATACTCTCAACTGGGGGCACTGAGCGCCTGAGGGAATGTTGTCCTAGATTAACAAGGATACTCTGCGTTTGAGACATTAACCAGGCAACTGAGCAACAATTCTCATGTATTAAAATATCAATTTATGTTCTCTGACAACCTAAATTTACCACAAAAAGAAAATAATTTTGCTGCATCACTGAGCATCACAATTTGTAGGCAAAAGCTTGTCAACTTCATAAATATGCGTAGACGGTGTACCAGTTTATAAAACAGTAGACTAAACCTTCTCCTGTTTCTGCCTTTTCTGAAGATAAATAAACCAGCTCCAACCCCTGTCTGATAACGATGATTTATAAAACAGGTGCAGGACTGAAAAGACAGATTAGAGAAAGGTGCTCATCAAACACATACTGTCGGCTTTTACAGAAACAGCCTGGGAATAGATGGCTGGCTTCTGGGGCTGCTGGGCTCTGTAAGGTAGCTTCTTAGTTTGACTAATGATGCACCAGACAACATTTTCTAATTCCGTAGCATCTTAGAAATCTATATTCTCACAGACTTCCCCTATTCATATTGCAAGGGGCTCACAGTGTCTTCATTTCTGAGGCACCCAGGTACCTAAATAGATTTTCTTGGCTTATGTTTAAATGTCCTTAGGTGTTTGGTGGGAGAAAGGGGCTTACTAATTCAACTGTTTTTGATGCAGTATAGCTGTGCTGCCTTGCCTTAAAGCAAGTGAGATAGTCTTCGAAAATGTGGACGAACGGAGAAGAGGTTATGTGAAAACATGATTCTTTATGTCAATCTCAGTTTCAAAAAGATGGGGCTATGAAAACATTGTTTGGTTGTTTTTTGTTTGTTGGTTTTGATTTTGTTGTTTTTTGTTTTTGTTTTGTTTTTATAATGAAAACTTACAATTAGAAAGGAGAAAGGAGGAAGGATGTAAAATAACTTTAATTTAATGACTCTAATAAGTGAAAGATTTGTTCTGGAATGAAAATGGAGTCCATTTGACACAGAACTTAATGACTGGCTGAATGAGAGGAGAAGTAAAGTTAATCTCATATACTAATCTGGATCTAAGAGCAGGGTAGTTTTGGTTTCTATACCTAGGAAAATTAAATTCAAATCTGTTTCTAAGTGAACTGTGTCCAGAGCAGGAAGTAAAGACACAGTTTTATCAGTTTCCTGTTGGTTTCATTTAGAGGCATTTGAAACCTTTGGGAGAGTTGCCAGAAGTGGTTCCATGACTTCTCAGTTGTGGTCTGGCAATTAGTAAAAGTATAGACCTGATAATCACTCATTAGTAAAGATGTGATATCACTATCCAATTAGGAAAGGGAGCACTGGAAAGAGCCTGTAAGAATGAGGTCAACAAGGATAGGTTTTGAGGTATGTGCAGATTAACTTCTTAGTCTTCCAATTCCTAACTAGGTGGGGTTTCCACCAGGACATGATTATAGCAGATGTGGATGATATAGGTATAGATATATATGTATCTATACATATATATACACACATATATATATGTATATAGATATGTATGTATATACAGTTGTAGAAGACACCTGACATATATAATTAGATTTTTAAAATTGGGTGGAGTAATACTTTTAATAACTAGGCTTATATATAATGTGCCTGTTAATCACCCTGAAGTCTGCATATTCCCTAGTTGTAATGTCATGGCAATATGAGGATCTTTCTTCTCATTTTGGTGGGTATGTGTAATGTAACCAACAAGATTAAATGTTATAAGATTAACATGTTTAGTTGCAGTCCAAATTATTGATTTCTTCTTGAAATCCTCTCAATATCCTCAGTTCCCTGCGCTCATTTTTCTATTAAAATTTATGTCTGATTTCCCATGTAAGTATCTTTATTTTCTTTACTCTGCCTGTTTCAGAAAGCAATCTCATCTCAAGAGTTATTACACTTGCCATCTTGAAGATAAAGTGTTGAGCATAATTAGTCTCATGGGTTAATTCAAATGCTCACATCAAACCACATGCATAATAATGTTTCCAGGTCCCCTAATCAGAGTCTTAATTAAGAGGGTGACAGCATATGTTATCTAAACAGAAAACAAGTTATGTGGCACATTTGTTTGAAGCGGCTGTAGTCTCTTAGAAATAATAGACTTAGAAAAGGTTTGGGTGGAAGGAAGGAATCTAAGAAGTCCTGTAGTTAATTCATTGATTAGGAGAAGATTTTGTCATTTATTGAACATTTGATATTTAGCACTGTGCTCAGAACGAGAATTCAGAGTTTAACTCAATCTACATTTTCTAATATATTTTATTTTGTTGAGTTGGGTGACTGGTATTCAAAAGTTCTTATAAAATTTAAAAGAATTATAAAGAATTTCAATAATTGGATTCTAGCAGTTATAATCTAGTCTAAATCTTTGTTTTCATTTCTGTACATTTGTTCTATATAGTGAAATATCAAGACATTGCCAAGGGAAATTTTAGAGGACTGGCTTCTCATTGCTAATGGTTCAGTTTCTTATCCAGAGTCAACAGGCTTTATATCCCCACGTATGGTTTTTTAGAAATAACTTTATTTTTCTTCAAGCTTTCATATATGTAAACATCTTGTATCACTGTTTTCTTAATAACATGATTTTTTACTTCTGTGCAATGTTTTTAGTGCCTAGTTTTGTTCACACCCTGAGTTCTGTGCATGTAACAACATATGCATGCACAAGTTGCACCACATTCAGTTGTGTACCTACATCACTGTGCATTTGGTTGGTTTTCTTCTGCCACAAAGGCTTGTTGGATTACTTACTACCATGACATTTTGACATCACTCCAAAAGGCCTTATCCTAATTACACCAAGCACCACATAGGTTTAGACACAGGTCATAATGCTGGTCTCTAAATTTGATCTTCACATTTTCTGGGTGAGAGTATGGCTTTGCACCCTGCTCTCAGTATTTTCCGGTTTGGCTGGATTTGTTTTGTCTACCAATTTACCACATAGTTTTAGAGCTTCCTTTGTGTCTTCTTTTGTGTGGGCATGCTTTTAGAGTTTAGTTTGGAACACCTTTAAGTATTCCATTCTAGTTTCATCCCTAACCACATTTTAGAACTTATCTCTTCACATGTGATCACTTTGCTTTTAAAGCATCTATTCCCTGTTTGTTAAGCTACATACTTACTAGAGTTCCCTCTCTTGCCATTTTGTGCATTCATTCTTTTATTTATTTATTTGCTTGCTATTTATCATCTAATAAGTTTTACTGAGATTCTATTTGTTAGGTCTTATGGGAAGCTAAATTAGGAGTGTGTCATACTATTAAGACAAATAAAATATTTCTTAGCTTTCATTCAATTTAGCAGAGAACTCAGAGCCAACTACTACAGTGTATATAATCATGCTTTGTTAAGCTTCAGTTTCCAAGCTTGAAAAGTAAAGCACCAGGTATAGAGATATTTCCTGTATGTATTCATAGTGGCATTGTATTCAGCCTCAAAAATGAAAGAAATTATGGCATTTTGTAGGAAAATAGACAAGGTAAAAACTGTCATGTTAAGCAAAGTGAGATAGACTCAGAGGGTCAAACATTTCATGTTCTCTTGGATATAGAATCTGGATTAAAAAAACACATGAAGGTAGACTGGATTCTACTCAGGAAGAGGAATGGATCAGACGGAGGGGGAGGGGGATAGGAGAAACTACTGGGTGGGGTGAGCGTGGTAGTGCTACATTATATACATGTATGAAAACATTACAATGAATCAATTATTTACAATTAATATATTTTATTATATAATGCACAACTAAGGACATTTTAAAGAAGTGAAGTAGTATAATGTTTAACAATCTGTGGCTTTAAAATATTTCTAGATTTTTTGAAGATTTTGTTTTTATTTTAAATTACATGTATATGAATGTCTATGTGTGAGTTTTTGTATGTGGATGTAAGTGGTGGTAGAGGCCACAAGAGAGTGTTGGATCTCGTGGAGTTGGTAGTTGTGGGGTTCCCAGTGTGGGTGCTGGGGACAAAATTTAGACCTTCTGGAAGAACAGCACAGCCCTTAACTGCTGTGCCACCTGTTCAGTCCCCCAATTTTTTTCTCATTGTAATTGAACTAGTAATTCCTGAGGATCATGTTTTCCTCAAGAGAAATATGTAACATAATAAATTGTAGTTTTGTTACTACAAAGGAGAATGTCCTTTTACCTGTTCATTTTCAACTTACACATAATAGCTCATAACCTTAGTTACTGGGAGAGCAGATAAATGTCTCATCCAATTACTAAGGAATCATCAATGCTGTACTAGGCACAAGTTGAGCCATTGATGGGTCATGTGGGTGAGTCCTCATCTATCACTAAAAAAAGCAGGCTGAGAACATAGGATCTTGAGCTTGCTTAGGCATCTAACTGCATAGAAGTCAGGGCAAGAAGCCAGGTCCATAAAGGGAAAAATACCACCTTTATGGGAATAGTAAAATAGAATGACTCCTTGGAGCCCTGCTCTATTTCAAAGTAAATACAGAAAATTTGTGCAGACCTACTTGTGTGCCTGTGTTCTACCCACTGCTGCTACCCTGTATCAAATTCTTTAAAAATATTTTTAATATGGTAAATATTTAATTGGAAAATTAACATTTATATTTGAAAAATAATGTAGAATGATGTATAGGAAGATTTTGAAAATAAAAGGAGCAGTATGACATTCAATAGCTCAATTGGCTAAAATGTTATTAATATCACTACTTATAGTTTCATGGGGTTGCTCAGTTAACTGTTTTTCCTAAGAAAAGAAAAGTAACCAAAAATTGACTTGTTAAGTTTCAATACTGTATATATTTCTCTGGGCAAGATGACTTATGAAAGTAAAGACAATGTTGCATTAATTTACTGATACAGTTACAAGAACAAAAAATGTCTTTTTTTTTTTTACTTAAAAATTATAATTATAGAGTTGAGCAGATGACTCAGGGTAGAGGCACTTGCCTCCAGGCATGATGACCTAAATTTATTCCCCAGGACATACATTTTGAAAGGACAGAACTCACAGATTACCTCCTGATTTTACAGGTATGCTATGGTGGATGTGTGTGTGTGTGTGTGTGTGTGTGTGTGTGCATGCGCACACACACAAACATACACTAAATAAATGTGCAATAATAAATTATAAAAATAAAAATGTATGAGACTTATTTTTCTCTGTTATAAGTCGGAAATAATAAGAGTAATATTAACACAAATTTAATAGTTTTATTCATAGAAAAAAAACAAAATAATGACTTTTGAGTCCTAGCTTCATGCCTGGACCTGATTGATGCTCAGTTCTTATTTGATATTATTATAACAGGTAGTCTTTAAAATCAAGTGAATCTGAATAATTCCAAGTCATAGGGTAGAGAAACAGAAACAGATGCAACTGTAGTGTTTTTTTTTATATATAAAGTATAGATGTACTGCAAGAATGTTTGGAGAAATAATTTCTATGATTTATATCTTGTGTACCATGCTCCAGGGAAATTCTGGACATATCAGAAATTTCTATTTTATATAGAATATCTTTGATCAAAGTTAAGAAAATAGTGCCAGATGTCTTACCCTACATAGGTGCTTTAAAATACTAGTTTTAAATGTTATTCCTTGAAAGCCAAGCTTCATCTGCATTTGATCTGTTTGGCAAAAAACAAAACAAAACAAAACAAAACAAAAAACCCAGCCTTCCTTTACTTTAAAGACTTTTAAATTAGACTTACTCATTTTATTTTATGTGTGAATGTTTTGCTTGCCTGTATGTATATGCATTGTGTGTGTGCTTGGTGTGTGCAGAAATCAGATCCCCTGGAACTGGAGTTATAGATTATTGTGTATCAGCATGTAGGTGCTGAGAATTGAACCCAGATCCTCAAGCCATTTATGAGGTTCCCACTGAATTTTCTTACCGGAGTAAATGAGAGCAATGAGTTCCTTATTAGAAATGTCAGAGACTAGCCTTGCTTAGAAGCTCTCATGGAAAGAACAGAATTCTGAAAATGAAGCCCATTCTCTCATTTCTCTTTCCTTCTTCTCTCCCTCCCTCCCTTCTTTCCACCTTTCTTCCACTCCTCCATCCCTCCTTCCTCCCTCCCTCCCTCCCTTCCTTCCTTCCTTCCTTCCTTCCTTCCTTCCTTCCTTCCTTCCTTTCTTCCTTATATTTTCAACTGACATAACTGTGCATAGGTTGCAGTATATTGGGATATTTTGAACCATTGCAGACATTATGGAACAATCAGATCTAGATAATGAGCATACCCCCATCTCAAGTATATGCCATTTCTTTGTAGTGAGAGAATTGAAATCCTCTCTTTCTCTCTTTTGAAGTACATGTGTTTATCGATTTGACTCACCTTTGTCTGAGTTTCAGTGTTACCCAATGGTCTTCTTTCTGTCCCTACCCTATTCCCAGTGTTCTGCCTTCTTTGTTATTTTTCTCACTTTTCCTCCTCCTGCAGAGAAGAGGATGCTATGAATCCTCCCTCCAGAGGCCTTCCATCTCAAATGGCCATATGGGTGTCATGTATAATGCATGAGAGGCTGCATGAGCTGCAGATGATTCAAAAGCAAAGCCTCTGAGGCTGGGCTCAGGAGGCATTCTCTAATAGTAATTAGAAAACCAAGCAGCATCTTTCTATAGCCCTAGTCATTTCATTGGTCTAATAGTGTTGGACAGTAATATAGTGCAGTAATGCAGCCTTCCCATCACGATTATTGTGCAAATGCACTTTTTCATTACTAACGGGTTCATTATCTTCAGATTCCTACTTAGGTTTGATGGAAATCTGAGGATACCTCTCTAATTGCAGCTGCATCTCTGAGGTTTCAGGAAGAGACAAAATAATGTGAAGTGTAATTTGAAAGTTAATTTTTCAGTGTCGTACATGAGAAACCATCTGGGTAGAGGCAGGACAGAGACTTTGGAATAGCCTTTTGTGTTGCTGCAGCAGCTTTTGAGAGATAGCCTCTCTAGCCTTTTCTTTTCTTTTGGCCTAGAAATAATATTTGTAATTAGAGTTTGTGGAATTTTTTTTTGTTAAAAAATGTGCATTTAAAATTTATCATCAGTTTTTTTTTAAAGGGAAGTAAATGTAAGAAAATGTAGAAATAATTACCGAGTTCTGGCAATGTAGAAAAAGCTCTTCTAAACTCAAATGCAACAACACACAGCAATTTTTTGGATGAATCATACCAGACTTCATTTTTTTTTATGTCTTCAAGGACTGGCTGTCAGTTCTTTGAAAACCTTGCAAGGCAAAGCATATTTCATTTGAATAACTGTGCCTAGAAATTTGCTTAGATGAACAGAGGTAAACCAGGCACTCGGGGTGCTCATTACATGTTTTATATGTGAAGGGGTAGACTTGATAAAATTTTGGGCCTAAAACATTTGATAAAATTACAATAATACTTTATAAAAGACATAACATTGAATGTTAAAGAATCAGCTTCTTTGAACTGGAAATTCAGATGTCACAACATCTCATGTTGGTCCTAGTGGGGAAGGCACTGGTTCTTATTTTACAAAGAATGAGCGAGGGCACAAACCAGCGGGAAAGAATAGACTGTCTATTAATTGAATTTGTAAATTTGGTCCTTTATGCTAATCTAGTACTTTACTGTGTACTTCTTATTTAAATGCCTACATCAAAAATGGCTGTCATGTGTAATAGAACATTGGACTGCAGTGGTTGTACATCTGTAATCCTCAGACTCTTGAGTTCAAGAGGTTGAGAGTTCAAGATCAGCCTGTATCACATAGTGGACCATGGCACAAACAAACAAGACAAAGCTAAATCATAACAAAAGGTGATAGAAGAGAACACATGAAAACATTTTATTTAGTAGCATGGAAAAATCAATCTAAGGTTAAAAAAAAAGCTTTTAATCTATAAAGCACAAGAAGATAGCTGGTCATATTTTCATCACAATTAAGAATCTGTGAAGGTGGGACCAGCCAGAAGGCACAGCCACAGAAGCAGCAGGACAGCTGGGACAGGATCCTTCCTCCATCTACACCCAGGAGGTGCATATGTTCCACAGCCCTCTGTGCACCTTTCCTGCCAGGGAAATCTGGTATCCAGGGAGTACTCTGTCTGACCCTGGGACTCAGGTGAGATCCCCATTTTCTCTCCAGTGACTTTCTAAGGTGGGACGAACCAGAAGGAACAAGCCACAGAAGCAGCAGAACATCTTCCTGCATCCATCTGCACCCAGGAGGAACAGCTGATCCGCAGCCCTCTGTGTACAGGTCTTCTCAGGAGAGAACTGATCTCTCAGGAGTGCTGACACAGGCTTACAGACCCATAGGAAGGACAAGCTCCAACAAAAGACAGCAAGAACATCTAACACCAGAGATTACCAGATGGCAAAAGGCAAATGAAAGAATCGTACCAACAGAAACCAAAACTACTTGGCATCATCAGGACCCAGTGCACCCACCACAGCAAGTCCTGGATACCCCAACACACCAGAAAAGCAAGATTTTGATCTAAAATAATATCTCATGATGCTGATAGAGGAATTTAAGAAAGACATAAATAACTCCCTTAAAGAAATACAGGAGGACACAGGTAAACAGGTACAAGCCCTTAAACAGGAAACACAAAAATCCCTTAAAAAATTACAGGAAAACACAATCAAACAAGTGAAGGATTGAAAAAACCACCCAGGATCTAAAAATGGAAGTAGAAACAATTAGGAAATCACAAAGAGAGACAACTCTGAGGATAGAAAACCTAGGAAAGAAGGAAGGAGCTATAGATGCAAGCATCACCAACAGAATACAAGAGATAGAAGAGAGAATCTGAGGTGCAGAAGATACCATAGAAAACATTGACACAACAGTCAAAGAAAAGGCAAAATGCAAAAAGTTCCTAACCCATATCATCCAGGAAATCCAGGACACAATGAAAAGACCAAACTTAAGGATAATAGGTATAGAAGAGAATGAGAGTGAAGACTTCCAACTTAAAGGGCCAGTAAATATCTTCAACAAAATTATAGAAGAAATCTTCCTTAACCTAAAGAAAGAGATGACCATGAGCATATAAGAAGCCTGTAGACTCCAAATAGTTTGGACCAAAAAAGAAATTCCTCCCATCACATAATAATCAAAACACCAAATGCATAAAACAAAGAAAGAATATTAAAAGCAGTGAGGGAAAAAGTTCAAGTAACAGATAAAGGCATTCCTATCAGAATTACATCAGATTTCTCACCAGAGACTATGAAAGCTGGACAATCCTGGGCAGATGTCATACAGATCCTAAGAGAATACAAATGCCAGCCCAGGCTACTATACCCAGCAAAACTCTCAATTACCGTAGATGGAGAAACCAAAGTATTTCATGACAAAACTAAATTTACACAATATATTTCCACAAATCCAGCCCTTCAAAGAACAATAATGGAAAACTTCAACACAAGGAGGGAAACTATATCCTAGAAAAAGCAAGAAAGTAATCTTTCAACAAAAGTAAAAGAAGATAGCCACTTGAACAGAATTCCAACTCTAACAACAAAAGTAACAGGAAGCAACAATTACTTTTCCTTAATATCTGTTAATATCAATGGACTCAATTCCCTTATAAAAAGGCATAGACTAACAGACTGGGTACGTAAACAGGACCCAACATTTTGTTGTGTACTGGAAACCCACCTCAGTGGCAAAAACAGACACTAACTCAGAGTAGAGAGCTGGAAAACAATTTTCCAAGCAAATGGTTCCAAGAAACAAGTGGAGTAGTGTACTGGCTGGTTTTGTGTGTCAACTTGACACAGGCTGGAGTTATCACAGAGAAGGGAGCTTCAGTTGGGGAAATGCCTCCATGAGACCCAGCTGTGGGGCATTTCTCAATTAGTGATCAAGGGGGTAGGTCCCCTTGTGGGTGGTGCCATCCTGGGCTGGAAGTCTTGGGTTACATAAGAGAGCAGGCTGAGCAAGCCAGAGGAAGCAAGCAGTAAGGAACATCTCTCCATGGCCTCTGTGTCAGCTCCTGCTTCCTGACCTGCTTGAGTTCCAGTCCTGACTTCTTCTGGTGATCAACAGTAATGTGGAAGTAAGCTAAATAAGCCCTTTCTTTCCCAACTTCCTTCTTGGTCATGATGCTTGCGTAGGAATAGAAACCCTAACTAAGACAAGTAGCCATTCTAATATTGAACAAAATTGACTTTCAACCTAAAGTGATCAAAAAAGATAAGGAGGGTCACTTCATACTCATCAAAGGTATGATCTACCAAGATGAACTCACAATTCTGAACCTCTGTGCTCCAAATGCAAGGGTATCCACATTCATAAAAGAAACTTTACTAAAGCTCTGTCACACATTGCACCCCACACAATAGGGGAAGACTTCAACACTGCACTCTCATCAATGGTCAGATCATAGAAACAGAAACTAAACAGAGACACATTGAAACTAACAGAAGTTATGAAACAAAAGGATTTAGCAGATATCTATAGAATATTTCACCCTAAAACAAAAGAATGTACTGTCTTCTCAGTACCTCATGGTACCTTCTCCAAAATTAACCATATAATCAGTCAGAAATCAGGCCTCAACAGGTACAGGAAGATTGAAATAATTCCTTGCAGCCTATCAGATCACCACAGACTAAGGCTGGTCCTCAATAACATAAACAATAGAAAGCCCACATACACTTGGAAGCTGAACAATACTCTACTCAATGATAACTTGGTCAAGGAAGAAATAAAGAAATAAAGAAAGACTTTTTAGAATTTAATGAAAATGAAGCTACAACATATCCAAACTTATGGGACACAATGAAAGCAGTCCTAAGAGGAAAACTCATAGCTCTCAGTGCCTCCAAAAGAAACTGGAGGGAGCATACACCAGCAAAATGACAGCACATCTGAAAGCTCCAGAACAAAAAGAAGCAAATTCACCCAAGAGGAGTCGAAGGCAGGAAATAATCAGACCCAGGGCTGAAATCAACCATGTGGAAACAAAAAGAACTATACAAAAAAATCAACCAGACCAGGAGCCGGTTCTTTGAGAAAATCAACAAAATATACAAACCATTAGTCAGACTAACTATAAGGTACAGAGACAGTATCCCAATTAACAAAATCAGAAATGAAAAAGGAGACATAACAACAGACACTGAAGAAATCCAAAAAACTCATGAGAGCCTACTACAAAAGCCTATATTCAACAAATCTGGAAAATCTGGATGAAATGGATAATTTTCTAGACAGATACCAGGTACCAAAGATAAATCAAGATCAGATAAACTATCTAAACAGTCCCACATCTGCTAATGAAATAGAAACAGTCATTAATAGTCTCCCAACCAAAAAAAAGGCCAAGACCAGATGGGTTTAGTGCAGAGTTTTATCAAACCTTCAAAGAAGACCTAATACCAAGATTCCTCAAATTATTACACAAAATGGAAACAGAAGGTACTGTACCCAATTGATTCTATGAAGCCTCAATTTACTCTTATACCTGAACCACACAAAGACCTAACAAAGAAAGAAAATCAGACCAATTTCCCTTATGAGTATTGATGCAAAAATACTCAATAAAATTCTTGCAAACCGAATTCAAGAACACATCAAAACTATCATCCATCATGATTAAGTAGGCTTCATCCCAGGGATGCAGGTATAAGTCCATATACAGAAATTCATCAACATAATCCACTATAGAAACAAACTGAAGGGAAAAACCATATAATCATCTCATTAGATGCTGAGAAAGCATTTCACAAAATCTAACACCCCTTCATGATAAAAATGTTGGAAAGATCAGGACTTCAAGGTCCATACCTAAACATAGTAAAAGCAATATACAGAAAACCAGTAGCCAACACCAGATTAAATGGAGAGAAACTTGAAGAAATCCCACTAAAATCAGGGACTAGACAAGGCTGTCCACTCTCTCCCTACCTATTCAATATTGTCCTTGAAGTCCTAGCTAGAGCAATTAAATAACAAAAGGAGATCAAAGGGATAGAAATTCGAAAGGAAGAAGTCAAATTATCAGTATTTGCAGATGATATGATAGTATACTTAAGTGACCCCAAAAATTCCACCAGAGAACACCTAAACCTGACAAACAACTTCAGGAAATTATCTCAAGCAAATCAGAGGCCTTCCTCTACACAAAGGATAAACAGGCTGAGAAAGAAATTAGGGAAAGAACACCATTCACAATAGTTACAAATAATATAAAATACCATGGTGTGACTCTAACTAAGCAAGTAAATGATGTTTGATAAGAACTTCAAGTCTCTGAAAAAGGAAATCGAAGAAGACCTCAGAAGATGGAACGATCTCCCATGCTCATGGATTGGCAGGATTAATATAGTAAAAATGTCCATCTTGCCGAAAGCAATCTACAGATTCAATGCAATCTCCATCAAAATTCCAACTCAATTGTTCACAAACTTGAAAAGAGCAATTTGCAAATTCATCTGGAATAACAAAAAGTCTAGGATAGTGAAAACTATTGCAAGTAATAAAATAACTTCTGTGGAAATCACCATCCCATTGCTATACTACAAAACAATTGTGATAAAAGCTGCATGGTATTGGTACAGTGACAGGCAGGTGGATTAATGGAATAGAATGGAAGACCCAAAAATGAACCCACACACCTATGATCATTTGATCTTTGACGAAGGAGCTAAAACCATCCAGTGGAAAAAAGACAGCATTTTCCAGAAATGGTGCTGGTTCAACTGGCAGTTAGCATGTAGAAGAATGCAAATTGATCCATTCCTATCCTTGTACAAAGCTCAAGTCCAAGTGCATCAAGGACCTCCACATAAAACCAGACACACTGAAATGAATAGAAAAGAAAGTGGGGAAGAGCCTGAAGCACATGGGCACAGTGGAAAATTTCCTGAACAGAACACCAATAGCTTATGCTCTAAGATCAAGAATTGATAAATGGGACCTCATAAAATTTCAAAGCTTCTGTCAGGCAAGGGACACTGTCAATAGGACAAAATGCCAACCAACAGATTGGGAAAAGATCTTTACCAATCCTATATCTGATAGAGGGCTAGTATCCAATATATACAAAGAACTTAAGAAGTTAGACTCCAGAGAATCATATAACCCTATTTAAAAATGGAATACAGAGCTAAATAAAGAATTCTCAACTGAGGAATACTGAATGACTGAGAAGCATCTAAATAAGTGTTCAACTGCTGGGCGGTGGTGGCACACACCTTTAATCCCAGCACTTGGGAGGCAGAGGCACGTGAATTTCTGAATTCGAGGCCAGCCTGGTCTACAGAGTGAGTTCCAGGACAGCCTGGGCTACACAGTGAAACCTCATCTTGAAAAACCAAAAAAAAAAAAAAAAAAAAAAAAAAACAAAAAAACAAAAAAACAAAAAAACCTTAAAAGAAGTGTTCAACAACCTTAATCATCAAGGAAATGAAAATCAAAACAACCCTGAGATTCCACCTCTCACCAGTCAGAATGGCTAATCAATATCTCAGGTGACAGTAGATGCTAGTGATGTGAAAGAGGAACAGCCCTTCATTGCTGGTAGATTCCAAGCTGGTACAACCACTCTGGAAATCAGTTTGGCTGTTCCTCAGGAAAATGGACATAGTACTACCTGAGGACCCAGCTATATCAGTCCTGGACATATACCCAGAAGACGCTCCAACATGTAATAAGGACACATGCTTTACTATGTTCGTAGCAGCCTTATTTAATACCCAGAAGCTGGAAACAACCCAGATGTCCCTCAACAGAGGAATGGATACAGAAACTGTGGTACATCTACACAATGGAGTACTACTCAGCTATTAAAAACAGTGAATTTATAAAATTCTTAGGGAAATGGATGGATCTGGAGGATATCATCCTGAGTGACATAACCCAATCACAAAAGAACACACATGGTAGGAACTCACTGATAAGTGGATATTAGCACAGAACTTGGGAATACCCAAGATACAACCCACAAACCACAAGAAACTCAAGAAGAATGAATTCCAATGTGAAGATACTTCGATCCTTTTTAGAAGGGGGAACTAAATATCCATGGAAGGAGTTGCAGAGACAAAGTATGGAGCACAGGCTGAAGGAAGGACAATCCAGAGACTTCTGAACCTGGGAATCCTTCCTATTTTCAATCACCAAACCCAAACACTATTGTGGATGCCAGGAAGTGCTGGCTGACAGGAGCCTGATATAGCTGTCTCCTGAGAGGTTCTGACAAGTACCCAACTAATACAGAAGTAGAGGCTCACAGCCACCGATTGCACTGAGCACAGGGTTACCATTGAAGGACCTAGAGAAAGAACCCAAGGAGCTGAAGGGTTTGCAGCCCCTTAGGGTAAACAACAATATGAACTAACCAGTACCCTCAGAACTCCCAGGGACTAAACCACCAACCAAAGAGTACACATGGTAGGACTCATGGCTCCAGCAGCATATGTATAGCAGAGGATGGCCTAGTTGGTCATCAATGGAAAATAAGCCCTTGGTCCTGTGAAGGTTCTATGCCACAGTGTAGGGAAATGCTAGGGCCAGGAAGTGGGAGAAGGTGGGTTGGTGAGCAGGGAGAGGGGGGAGGGAACAGGGTTTTTTTAAAGAGGGGAAACCAGGAAAGGGGATATCATTTGAAATGTAAATAAAGAATATCTAATCAAAAGATGAATCTGTTTAGTGAAGAATATCACACAAAAACATTATTAGCAGATATCAAAATAGCAGAAGAAGGGAGGATGTAAAAACTGGACAAAAAAAAAAAATCCAATAGAAATAGCAATGCATAGAAAGGAGTTAAAAAGTTAACAGAGAGGTACCCATATCCATTTCAAATGCTGGAAATGCAGACCTTAAGACTGTCAGTATCTTCCTGGAATGAGTGGATGAGTAAGTAATGCCAGCTGTGGACAGCGTTACTGACATAAACAGACTGGGTGTGTTACTGGTAGGAATAAAACTGATAGGCCATTCAGAAGGGCCACCAGATTGACTTACTTAAAATACCTCCACTATATTCATCTACATTTTATTTATCTTTATTCCTATGAGTATTTTACCCGTATACATACGTGCAAAACATGCATGCCTGATGCCTGGGAAAGTCAGAAGAGGGAATATCACCCCCTGGAACTGGAGCTATGGATGACTGTGTGCCCTAGTGCTGGGGCTGAAGCCAAGTCCTCTGCAGGAACGAGTGTTCTTAACTGGTGAGCCATGTCTCCAGTTTTCTACTTCTACTTATTAAGGGAATTTCTTTTCCTTAATAAATAATCCAAAGAGAGTCCCATACAGATTCATTATGGGACTATGCTAACATTCTCATAGTCACAGTAATTGTTATGACATGAGTTGAACCAACCACATACAGCTGAGGAGAGAATATGATGCGAGGGAGAATATGATACATTACTGGCTAGAACAATTATACCCACATATAAAATACAGACAGATCTTTAAAATGTAAATAAATAAGAAATTATTAAAATAAGAATCCAAGTATTATACTTAAAACTATAACCTAAATACAAATACATTATTCCTATATATTACTAGATATACTATTTTAATTCATTTGTTCAACAAAGCCTCGATTTTATGAAACAAAAATCAGAATTGGATATCTGTCTAAAAAGTGAGTAGAGAAAGGCACAGGAATAAAAGGGACCAAGTAAGGGGGCCTTTCTTCTTCTTCTTCTTCTTCTTCTTCTTCTTCTTCTTCTTCTTCTTCTTCTTCTTCTTCTTCTTCTTCTTCTTCTTCTTCTTCTTCTTCTTCTTCTCCTTCTTCTTCTTCCTCCTCCTCCTCC